>JAIOTZ010001697.1:0-29862 GCA_023374045.1 Limonium bicolor | reverse complement strand
CCTTTTAAACTCTCCAAAATTTGTTCCAAATGTACCTAAGTCCTCAAATTCCTAGATAGAATTTGACATAGTCTCCCCTATATTTTTAACATTCTCCACACATTATTTCAGCTCACATATTCATATTCTCACAACCTGTTTACACAACACTTCTTATACACATACACATACTACCCATGGTTTTCCCAAGCTTTTAAAACTCATTTAAAACTTCAAAACTGTTACAACATCATCCTCCTCTCATACAATATACTTACTACTCATTACTCAATTTATTACTCATTTTACTACTCCAAAAACTGTTACAATACTACATACAAAACTAGCTCAAGGTATAGGTGATTACCTTGTGTTTCTAGTTTTCTTTCTTCCTTTTTCCTTCTCTTCCTTCCTTCTCCTTTGTTCTCGGTCCCAATGAGGTTCACACACCCCAAGTGCTACAACCCATGACAATACACAATACCATTTAACATTCATTTTTGCACTAACCCTAGAATTTAAATGTTTTAGGGTTTAGACAAGGGTATTACCTTCCAATGGATGGATGAAGTTCTTGACTAGCAAGAGAACAATATTCCTAGCCCAACAAGAGAGCCAAAATCGGCTGGAACAAAGAGGGCCAAGAGTTCAAAAACTGAAAATCCTTATAATGCCAATGAGAGCTAGAAATGGAGGATTTTCGAAATTCTTTTTACCTCAAGATGATAAGGAGGTGAAGGTGCTTCTAATGGTGGACTTGAATCTTCAAATGGAGAATACCCATAAAAACGAAAGTTGAGCTTTTGGATTTTTGAAAGGAGGGAAATGTTCTCCTTTGCAAGGGGATTCCAATGGTACTAATTTTGTAATTTTTGGAGCAAGATTAATGGGTTAACAAGAGGAGAGAAGGAGGGAGTTGTGTGAGTTCTTCTAATTCTCCATGGCTGTCGCAGGAGAAGAGGAGAAATAGAGAGAATAGAGAGGAGGGAAAAACGTGAGAGGAGGGTGAGGGGTAGGAGAGAGAGTCTCTTTTTTTTCTTTTGTTTACTTAATAGGTTTGTCTTTTAGCAAATAAGAGGGGAATTAAGAGGGTGTGAGAGAGTGAGCTGGCCGCCCCCTTACACACACACAATCAAATTTTGCTTTTTATTTGCAAAAGTGGACACATTAATTTTTCTTATTTGCATTCTCACCCCACAACTTCCCGGTTATTTGACCCGCTTAAAGTCGCGTTTTCCCGGTTTCCTCGAAAAACGCGCTTTAAGGTTCGTTTATGCTTTTAACCCATTTTAACGGTCCGTTTTCTTCGGGATTTGTTCCCTCGTATTTATTTAAGTGTAATTAAGCCTTTAAAAATATAATTAGCCTAATTAATCACTGTTTTAAATTACGGGGTATTTCAATATCACTATAATTATTTGCACGTTTTTAGGATTCAAACTACACCCATATATACACATGCTATCGATCTCCTTTATTTTCCCAACTGATTTGCTTAAAACAATTTTAAGAGCTTTAAGAGTACTTACTTGAATTTAATCACCAAGGAGATTCCACTAATCTCTCACCAGCCACACCACACTTCATGGCTAAATATATACACATAGCATTAATTAGATTTGTTTTATATATTAAAGTTCTCTTAATTCATTAACAAGACACTTAATGAAGTATTTACCTTCCAATATTGATTTTCTTCTTGAAACCAAACTCCACAGCTCACGATTTTCTTGGGTGAGTAATGACTCTTTTCGGTCACCATTAGACAAGAAAGAAGGTTGAATTAGTTACTCTTCTAACTAGCTATTTAGGGAGATTTTTACATGTGATTCCAAGCACTAAGGGAGTGGTTCATACCTTATGTTTGTTGGGGTTTAGGTGGGCTCTCGGCCCACTAAAACAAGGGAAAAGTTTCAGTAAAAAAAAAATTCCCGTCGCATGAAACATGTAGAAAGAAGGCAGCTCACATAGCCATGCCCTTCTTGTTTTCTTACGTTAGTTTTGAAGGTTTTCTGCAGCAAGTTTCGGCACCTATCAACAGGGGAATAAGTCCATCATTTACATGGGAAAACTGGATGAAAGAAAGGGCTTACAACAGCCATAATACTCACGGTTTCTCTGCTGTTTTTTTTCCTTGTTTGTGCTCCTCCCATGGTAGTGTGTTAATGTCAGTTTTCAGCTCCAGAAAAGGACTGGAATTTAGCCTTGAAAGCATGGGGAATTAATGAGAAGAATGGTAGTCTTTATGCTGTGGGGAAACTGAAACAGAGAAGAGTGAAGGGGATATGTTACCTTGGTTTCTTTACTGCCCTTTGTTGCTGTTATGAACTAGGAATGGGATCTCAAGCTGGGTTGTTTGTTGCTGTTGCTTGCTGATTACAGAACGAGAAAGGGAGCTCAAGGTTGGGAGTTTGTTTGTTGTCTTATGGAGAAGAAACAGAATGCTGTTGCTGCTGTAAACCGAGGTGGAAGAGGCAGTTGTTTGGAGTATGTTTGCTCACCTTTGTAGACCTAAATAAGTCTCCTAGAACTTGAGTATTTCCAGCCTGATTTGTGGTCTTCAAACGTGGTCCTTCTGCCTCAAAGATGGACATAAAAATGGTGGGAAAATATGGTGTTGAGAACTGCCAAGAGGGAGAAAGAATGGGTAAGCTTTTTACCTTGCTTTGGTGCTGTTGCTCTTGGTGTTTAATCAACCGAAGTGGAAGGGATTTGTTGGTGGTGATTTTTGCCGTATTGTGCAGAAGGAAATGAGCTGCTTACATTGGCAAGAATGAAGGAGAAAGTCTGATAAGATGGAGGATAGAACATGAAGAAAAGAAGAATGTGAATGAGTAGTTCTTACCGATTTTTTTTTTGTTCTTGTTCCCTGCTGCTGTTGTACCGGGATTGAGCAAGGAAGAAGAAGTGAAGTTGCTGGTGTGAGAGGTAGGGAAAACAGGCGTGAAATAAGGAGAGGAAGGAGGTAGCCTGCTGCTTGAGTGAGAAAGAAAGAAAAGAAAGAAGGATGCTCTGTAGGTAGCAATGATCGCAGGAGAAAAGAAAAGGGAAAGAGAGGAGCAGAAGCTTGCGTTATTATTATTTTTTTCTACTTTCTTGTCCTTATTGCAGTAGCGAAATGGGACAAGGAAAGAAGAAGTTACTGGTGTGGGGAGTAGGGACCTGTCGGGATTATTCCTGGGGAACCGAAAGGAAGAAAGAAATAGAAGGGAGCAACTTCTACTTGTTTCAGGCGTCCAACCGTAGTGGTAGGCTGGAGAAAATCAAGATGATGAAGGTGAGGTATTGAGTTGCTGTCATACTGAGCAAGTTGAGAAAAGAAATTTGGAGTTCTGGCTGTAATCGAGACAGTATGGGGCAGCATGGGGAAGATGAAAAATAGTGACATTAGTGTACTATTATGTCCTTTATTACTAATTTAATCCACTAGTATAGCTTTGTTGTTTCTTTATTTCTCTAACATTTCTTTTTTTTTTGCTCCCTTTTTCCAGCACATTACAACCGGCCAAGGAGAGAATTGGAGGAAATTTTGGTTTTTTTTTCATTAGTTGATATTATGTCACAATTGTACATATAATACTATAGTTATGTGTTAGGTGGTGACTTTTTTTTTTTTGGAAGTGCATATGTAAGTATATATCGTACAAATGATTGTTTAGGCTACATGAAATATTTATATGATTTTATTGAGTGGTATTAGTAGTATATAATACATGTACTAATATGTTACATGTAATATTAAATTGGAAGTTGTTTTCTCCTTAATTAATATTTCCTCTTTGATTAGAGATTTAGTGTATAGTTTAATGTCCATTTTGGACTATATTTTTATACGATAATATTTACAGCAATTATTGCTCATGATTTAATTTAATCCTTATTAATTAAGGTAATAATTCTTTGAGGTATTTCATCTTAAGTTCATGAATAGAGTTTTAACTTCCATCTTCATTTCTATGTCAAAAACCTAGCATTTCTCATCAAGTCTTGAAGTGAAAATATTCCTAGCACAACTACAAGCTCACACCTCCATTTATACTCCAAGGAAGTTGTCTTAAATCAACATTAATCCAAGGAGAATCCAAGATCATCTTAAGGTATTTTTCATGCTTGAAAATCCTTAAGACATGTTATATATGTATCCGAAAATTCTACATATTCTAAAGCTATTTTCTTCATCAATTTCATGAAGGAAAGTTGGTTCTCCATCTATCCTAGGAGTTTAGAAAATCTAAGGAAAAATACCTAAGGCAAATCCTTAGAAAACTACTTACAAATCTACTTAAGATCTTTGTTAAGATCTAACTCCTAAACCCCTTCCTTTCATGCATAAGAACCGAAGTTGGAACATCAATTTACATTGAAGGAAGCTTGGGAAATTCAAGAGGAGTTCAAGTACTTAATCATCCTTTATTAAGAGTAAGTTTACTAAGCCAATCGTTATTGTTTTAAGCTTGGTTAAGCTCTTAAAAATTGTACAAAAATTATGTACACCTTCTTAGGTAATTAAAGCCGAGACCATATGGTAAAACATACCAAAAATATAACTTATAACATATATGGTAAGATTATTACCTTAAGACACATTTTTGTATTACAAAAATTATCTATGTTAAATATTTGTTCATGCCGATTTATCTAGGGCAAATATGCTCTATTTTGAGCTAAAAATGAATCTAAGACATTACAATAATTTTTACATGAGTTATATGGCTCATATGTATTTATGTATAATTATTATGAATTATAAATCAACTTTTATTAACTATATGGTATCATTTAATTATGGCCGAATTATATTGGTGGAAAATAAGTTTTAATGAGCTACATATGTATATAAACTTATATCATAAAGTTTGGTGAGTTAAAAATATTTACTAGTGCTTAAATGGCTAGTTTATTAAGTTATGTGGCTAAATTGTAAATTTTGGAAAGTTGGGAGTACATATAGTGAAAACCGAGAGTTATATGTATTCTTGGCATAAATATAATATAACATAAAGGTAGGAATTAAGATTATAAATTTTAGCTAAATTAAACAAGTGCTAAATTAACAATTTATAAAGTTTGGGGCTATTTTGTAATTTATAAATTTGTAAGTGCAAAACTGGAATTTAGTATTGGGCGAATTCATAATTAGATGAAATATAAGTACTCATCCGGAAATTTAGAAGAATTAAATATAAAACTATACTTTATAAGTAACTATTATAAAGTTTTGGGGTGAAAGTGTAATTTATGGAAAGATATATGTGAGAGCCGAAATTATTTGGGGTTGAATAGTAATTTAAGAAACTATGTGTGTACATTTCGGCAATTAAAGGAATTTAATATTAAGACTATAGGTTATAAGTTATTATGTAAATGTTATAAGATTTTTGGGGTTAGATTTTAATTATAAGAAATATTTTATTAAGGCCGGAAATTTGTGGGGCCAAGATGTAATTTTTGAAAAGTTATAATGTTCAAATGGAAAGTATCGAAATATTAGTGGTGGATTTGTAATCTAATTAAATAAGGAATTAAAACTATATAATATAATGAGATTAGAGTTAAAATGTAAAGTTTATAAATTATTGTGGTTGTTTTGTAAATAGCCGAAAATATAGGGGTAAGTATTTGAATTTAAATAATTATAGGTCCTATGTGGATAATTGGAGGAATTAGAAAACGAATTTTGATTAAAGGGATTATGGAATTAAAACTATGGGTTATATAGTTATAAGGAATTTAGTTGTAACCAATTAATAATATTTGTGGTTAAGTGGAGAATAACAAAAAAATTTATAGGAATATTATGTCCATGCGTGACATATAAATATAGTTAGGGAATTATAAAGTTGTTGTGTCATTTAGACAATTATAAACCTGTAACATAAATAGTACATGAATATATATATATATATATATATATATATATATATATATATATATATATATATATGTATATATACATTAAAGGAAATAACATAACAAGTTATACACAAAATTATAAGGTAATTAAAAGAAATTACCACGCAATATAAGTTTTATAAATTAAGACTATATGATTTGGAAGTGTATAAATACCTTAAACATCAATAAGGTTAAGAGGTTAAAGAAACTACCTGAGCGTAAAGAAATAAACCTCACATGAAATAACGAATATGAAATCGTTTCATCATCCGATAAAGTTATTATACGAGAGTAGCATAAATTAACACTCTCAGTTAATCCTATTCCAGGACTATACTTGACCAGACGTTGACCAAGATATATTCAATTGCAATCTACGGTGAATGGTATGGGATTCTTGCAACCTGCTTACCGGATTATACCGGTTTGTGTGCTACCTGTTGTGTGAATTTACGACCAAGATAATTACATGTAAAATGTTGTATTACTCTTGTGCACTGTTGTGTTATTTTATGTACGTGAACGATACTAACTGTAACGTGTATGTTCCACGCATACAACACTACATTACCAGTGGATTAAATACCTGCGTATTATTATACCGAGAACTTGTACTCAAGTTTCTCACTAACTTCCTTTTATAACAAACGTCGTTATCCTAATCGTGATAACTGACATTACACATTGTGTTCTTGTTTAACGTCCTTGTGTGACACCTAACAAATTCTATGCTACGAGAAGCGAGGAGCCCAGATGTATCTGGCCATGCATGCTACAGGAGCTGTATCTGTCTCAGGTCGACTCCTATTCAAATATACGTCGCGATGGAAGTTTTGGGTGCACTCTTTGTCCACTCACCGGGTTAGTACCGGAACATTATTGAAGTTGGGAGGAAGGCTACATTTCTCCCGAGGGTACGATACCGACCTCTTTTAAAGTACAGGAGTTAACTACGTTATCTCCTGAGGGAATTATTACCCACTTACTTATACGAGAGTCCCATCTCGTCTAAGGGTTTATCATACCCGACCAATTTACTCTATGAAGATAGAGTTTAATGAGGTCACTATACCTCCACTGTATTAACGTACTTTTACACTAATGTCGAATCCCATGCCAGGGAAGACAATGGCATCAAAAAGGAAATCTGCTCCCTTGATGTGTATGTTCAAGTCCTTACATTGCTTACTCCACTTGATTAACTCTCTAGATGGCAATAGGACTGAGCAGTCATGAATATCCTCTGTAGAGGCATCTATCTTAGCATGGAATGCCTGGGATATAAATGAATGAGAGGCTCCAGAATCAAACAGAACAGTGGCCTCCACTCCATTAATTAAGAACGTGCCTGAAATCATAGAGTAGATTCTAGGATTTTCAGGTAACTCTTCCAAGGTAACAAATCAGGGCCAGTAGTTATACCTGTGATGACCATCCCTGTTAGCGCGCCTATTTCTGGCCATAGTGTGTGGCGGGTGTATGAACGGAAGAGGGGTTAGTAGTAAGGGTAATATGGGTAGAATAAGAATTTCCTTTTTGTGCTCTGCACGTGCTTCCTAAAACCCTTCTAGGGATTGCTGCAGGAGCTACTATAAATAGAAAACACTGTGCCATTAGAAGGCATGTTGGGAAATGATATAATATTGACGGCTGTAGTAAGAAGGAGGAACATACGTAATATATTTTCCGGTAGGACTGAGGAGTTGTCTCAGCCTGGCCATTTTGGTCCCTGCGTGCCCTTATCTCTAACAACTGGTGCGATGAACGTGGAACGTCAATGGCGACAAGGTTAGAAGGCAGAATCGAGACGTTGGAGAAGGGCCTCTAGAGAATTGGCGAGCAGGTAGCAGAAGTTCAATTGGCACAGCGCCAGTCTGATCGAGAGGTTAGGGAAGAAGTGGCGTCTCAAGCAAACCGCCTGGAAAGCCAAATCGGTAGACTGGAGCGGATGATGGCTACGCTACTCCAGCAACGCCGCAACCAGCCAGATGCAGGGGAGATCTCCGGTGGAGGAGACCACTCGATTGTGTCTCTGACGATGGGAGGAAGAGTGACCCCGGAGGTGGATGACCTGCGCATTCCGGCGAAGAAGGTCGAGCTGCCCAGCTTTGACGGGTTCGAACCGTATTCCTGGATCGTAAGAGCCGAACAATATTTCTCGATTCGGCAAACCTCTGATGCGATGCGGGTCCAGTGGGCACTTGTGTGCATGAATGGTGCAGCACTTCACTGGAGTAATTGGATACGACAGGAGAGACCAGCTTTGACATGGGAAGAGTTTAAAATAGAATTAATCCAGCGCTATGGGGAGGGAATCGCTGTGAATCCCTTTGAAGCTCTGACTACTGTGAAGCAGTGGGGGACTGTGAGCGATTATATTGACGAATTCATCGCCAGGTCAGCTTTCGTGCCGGGAATTACACCTGCGCACAAATTGGGCAATTTTTTTGGAGGCTTGCATGAAGAGATTAGGGCAAAAATCCGGTCACATGATGCAACAGACCTATACAGAGTGATGGTGGTGGCCATGGAGATTGAACGGGAGATGGAAATAGTGGAAGAACTCCGGCGAACGCAGGATGCATCGTCCCAGTGCGAGAAAACGCCTCGTTTTGGGTTAGGACCAAGATTAGGGAATCATTCCTGGATTAATTCCCAACAGGAATCTGGGCTGGCTTCTTCTGATTGGCGGCCGGATCCTGGAGGAGGAAGGGGGCCAAGTAGATCTCGACCCAGCTGGAATCGTGGACTAAACTGGAACTCAGGCCCACGTCCATACCCCAATACCAATCAGCCCAACGCTCTGCACACCCAAACCCAATTTCCCCCTTCGTACCAGCACACCCCGATCCAGCCTTCCCACTCATCTCAACCCTCTCCACGTACACAAATCAACCAAACCCTTAATCAATCCCTTCAACCTCAACCGGCCATTTCAACCCAAACAACAGCTTCATCTCAGACCGCTCCCTACACCAAATCCAGACCCGCGCGACCCTTTACCCCACAGTCCTATGCTGACTGAAAGCAAGAGGCCTGTGTTATCGTTGCAAGCAACCCTATTCCCACAATCACCAGTGCGCCAACAAAGGGCTTTGTGCTCTAATACTGGGCGAAGATGAAGATCCCACTGGAGACTTATGCCCGGTGGTGATTGAAGGCGACACGGATATTCGACTGGCTCGATGGACGACCCCCATCTAATGGAATTAGAATTACCCCTATGTGTTGCGGAAGGATTTGACCGGCCCCAGACGCTGAAGCTACGAGGAAAACTCAATGGTAATGACGTAATACTCATGGTGGACAGTGGCGCGAGTCACAATTTTATCGCCAGCCGGGTGGTCGATCAGTTGAGCCTACACTGGCACCCTACTGCGCCCTTCGGAGTCCGCTTGGGAGATGGGCACCGAACCACTGCTAGTGGCATTTGCCACGGACTGGTCGTCTCTGTTGGAGAAGCGGAACTTGAATTGGATTGTTACAGATTTCCACTAGGAGGGGTGGATATCATTTTGGGCGTGGCTTGGTTGCAAACCTTGGGCGATGTAGTTTCCAATTGGAAACAGATGTTCCTCCGCTACACGAAAGATGGTAGAGAGTTCTTATTGGCGGGCGACCCCTCTCTAGCTAAATGGGTAGTGGGGCCACGGGCGATTAATCAGTTGCAAGAAATCGAATTTGGGGCAATAGTCCGGGAGGTGCAGCAGCAAGCCTTCCAGCAGTGGGTCAATTTCAGTTAGAGGAGGACCAACAGCAGCAGTTGCAAGCTATCCTTCTCCAACATGATCAGATTTTTCAGGAAGTAACAAGGTGCCACCCCAGCGCAGCGTCGACCACCACATCCCACTCCAACCAGGCGCTTCAGCTGTGAATGTGCGCCCGTATCGCTACAGCCACCACCAGAAAGATGAGATAGAGAAATTGGTGGGCGAGATGTTAGCTGCAGGGGTAATTCAACCAAGCAACAGTCCTTTTTCCAGCCCCGTGCTATTGGTCAAGAAGAAGGATGGGAGCTGGAGATTTTGGACTATAGGGCACTCAACAAAGTGACCATTCCGGATAAGTACCCCATTCCTATAATTCAGGAGTTGTTGGATGAGTTGAGGGGAGCATGCTATTTTTCCAAAATAGACTTGCGGTCGGGTTACCACCAGATCCGGGTCGCCCCAGAGACATCCATAAGACAGCTTTCCGCACTCATGATGGGCATTATGAGTTCCGGGTCATGCCGTTTGGCCTCACCAATGCGCCAGCCACCTTTCAGTCCACCATGAATGACATTTTTTGACCGCTGCTGCGCCGATTTGTGTTAGTTTTTTTTACGACATTCTGGTTTATAGTACCACCTGGCAGCTTCATTTGGAACATCTTTCTGTGGTATTTAATGTTTTACAGACTCATCAGCTGGTTGTAAATCGAAAGAAGTGTTATTTTGGCCAGCGGGAAGTGGAGTATTTGGGCCACATAGTTTCTGCCCAATGGGTGGCAATGGATCCTTAGAAGGTGTCCACTATACTAACTTGGCCAGTACCGAGTTCCCTGAAGGCAGTTCGCGCATTCTTGGGACTTACGGGTTACTACCGCCGTTTCATCCAGAACTATGGCATCATCGCCCGCCCCTTGACCAACTTGTTAAAGAAGGAAGCAGGAGACAAGTTTAGCTGGAATCCAGAGGCGCAGTTAGCCTTTGAGCAGCTCATTAAAGCGGTCACCAGCGCACCTGTTCTGATGTTACCAGATTTCATGAAGGAATTTGTGCTGGAATGTGATGCCTCCGGAGGAGGAATTGGGGCAGTGTTGATGCAAGAGGGCAGGCCAGTGGCTTATTTCAGTAGGGTTCTGGCGCCACGGAAACAGCTAAGTCAACCTACGAGAAGGAATTAATGGCTGTGGTTTTAGCCATACTGCACTGGAGACCATACTTGTTGGGGCGGCAGTTCCGGGTACGAACCGACCATAGCAGCCTCCGCCATATGTTACAGCAGCCTGTAACAACTCCTGCCCAGCAACATTGGTTAGCAAAAATCATGGGTTACAGCTTTGTGATCGAGTACAAGCCGGGAATTACCAACCGAGTGGCGGATGCGCTGTCACGCAGAGAGACTGATGGGGAGATGAATGCCATATCCATCCCGGTTTGGCGGGATGCAGACAAAATCAGAACCGAAGTTCTAGGGGACCCGGAGTGCAGGAAAATAATCGAGGATCTGCAACAAGATCCTGATTCTCGCCCTCCGTATAAGCTGGTTCAAGGCCAACTTTTCTGGAAAAACCGGGTACATCTTCTGCTGTTTATGTCTGGATTCCACGGCTCCTTAAGGAGTTTCACTCCACTCCAAGTGGCGGGCACTCTGGGGCATACCGTACTTACCGTCGGCTGGCTCATGCCTTTCATTGGCAAGGCATGATGAAGGATGTGCAGCGGTTTGTTGCGGGTGCCTAACTTGCCAGCAACAGAAATATGAAACATTGTCTCCGGCTGGACTGCTACAGCCATTACCAATACCGGATGAGGTATGGACTGATATTTCTATGGATTTTATCACCGGGATGCCACGCTCTAATGGGTTCGACTGCATCTTCGTCGTTGTCGACCGCCTGAGTAAGTACGGGCACTTCATAGCATTGAAACACCCTTATACGGCGCGCACAGTGGCTGGCACCTTTGCTCGCGAAGTAGCTCGCCTCCATGGCATTCCCCGCTCCATAGTCAGCGACCGGGACCCTGTTTTTCTGAGCTGTTTTTGGAAAGAATTCTTTCAGGTGCAGGGAACCACCTTACGAATGAGTAGTGCATACCACCCACAGACTGACGGCCAAACTGAAGTGGTCAACCGATGCCTCGAGACTTACCTACGCTGTTTTGCTTCTGATCAGCCCAAGTCTTGGAGCCGGTGGCTCCACTGGGCCGAGTTTTGGTACAACACCACGTTCCAGGTGTCTGCTGGGCGCACCCCTTTTGAAACAGTGTATGGCCGACCACCTCCAGTTCTGGTTCAACATCTGCCGGGTGAATTTAAGATTGCAGCAGTGGCTGAGGTTTTTGCAGATCGAACTGAAGCGCTCCGCCAGCTGAAGTCTCACCTGGAGCGTGCTCAACAACGGATGACTAAGTATGCCAATGCCCATCGCGGGAGGTCGAGTTTGCACCAGGGGACCGCGTTCTCCTTAAACTCAAACCACACAGGCAGCACTCTGTATCCAGACGACTCTCTCAGAAGCTGGCAGCCAAGTTCTATGGCCCTTTTGAAGTCCTGGAGCGTGTCGGAGCGGTGGCCTACCGCCTGGCCCTACCGGAGTCCTCTCGCATCCATCCGGTATTCCACGTCTCCCAGCTTAAGCGGGTAACCGGAGAACATGAACCAGCTGCAGCTCTGCCCCAAGAATTGTCCAGTGAGGAACCAGAATTCTGGCCTGCAAACATACTTGTTGTGCGTCCTCGTGTTAGGAAAGAAGAGCCGTGCCATAGGCTCTTGGTTCAGTGGAAGGGCAAATCACTTGATGAAGCAACATGGCTGACCTGCAGGATTTCAGGGGGCAGTTCCCTACCTCTAGCCTTGTGGACAAGGCTTGTCCTGAAGGGGGTGGGGGTGTTAGCGCGCCTATTTCTGCCATAGTGTGTGGCGGGTGTATGAACGGAAGAGGGGTTAGTAGTAAGGGTAATATGGGTAGAATAAGAATTTCCTTTTTGTGCTCTGCACGTGCTTCCTAAAACCCTTCTAGGGATTGCTGTAGGAGCTACTATAAATAGAAAACACTGTGCCATTAGAAGGCATGTTGGGAAATGATATAATATTGACGGCTGTAGTAAGAAGGAGGAACATACGTAATATATTTTCCGGCAGGACTGAGGAGTTGTCTCAGCCTGGCCATTTTGGTCCCTGCGTGCCCTTATCTCTAACAATCCCATTGCTCTTCGCTTGAGCCTGGTTTAATACAGTCAACCTGATCTCTGAGTTCCCAACCTCTACAATGACGCAACAAAATTCATAAGATTTCCATTCTTATTAAAGTCTTCATTAGCATCTTAATGATTACAATGCTGAAATTGCAAAATACATGGCTAGATCTGTCTAAAGGTTAGGTTTAAACGACCAGGTTTCATGTGGGTCTGGTTGATGATGGATGTGGGGGCTGTGTTGGGCTTGATTCTCCTCACCCCATGGTAGATAAGTCTAGCTGCTCCTCCGAATATCAGCATATCACTCGAATTCAGGAGGATCTTAGTAGCAAGATCCGTTCTCTTTTGATTACCAAATAGGAATTCCGCGTCGTCTCCTAGTGATATGGACACCACTGGAACTCCTCTGGTGATGGACTCTAGAGACTCGTCCCTATCCTGATGCATCCCTAGGATACATTCTTTTCCATAGAAGTTGATGATGCACACGTCTGAGGTTAGGTCTGCGACGGGCTCATCCTCCAATTCTTGTGCTGCCTTAACTGCAGCTCTAGTGATGGTCTGCAGCTCTCCTGGGATTGGTGGCACCTCCACCTCTTCATAGCTTCTGGTGGTGTGGTCCCACTTCTTACCTAGGCACATGATCTTCACCTTCATGGTTGAACCGTTCTTGAAGGTAGGGGTGTAAAAGTTTCCTCCTTTTACACCAAATTCTCTGATCTTGAGGATCAATGCATATTGGTCTGCTGGGGTCAAAAATTCTCCTAATAAGATCATCCCGGGTCTCAATATCTCACACTTCTCTGGTGGGTGTGGTTTGGCTACAAAGGAAATGGTGGGTGTGGAAATAGGAAATACAGGAAAGCAAATATCGAAGGCTGAATGAAAAACAACAATCACCATTAAGTAAACAAGTCAAGGTTCACAACTAGTTTTAGAACGAAGATGTAAAAGAAAAGAGGGATTTATAATTCATCCCTTTACAATATGGAGAAAAATTTAATTAAAGAAACGAAGCGAAACAACGATCTAAGCTCTTTCGATAGAAATGTAGTCCTCACCAGGTGAACTCGGGTCATCACTCGCTGCCTCCACACGGTCCACCAGGTTGAAGTCGGTGCCTTGCCCGGCCTTTGTGAATAGTTTTGGGCAGGGCGATGGGTAGATGGTCCAGCACCTACGGTGCCACCTCTACCTCCTCCTCCATTAGTATTAGTAGCTGGGGCTTTAGTCGCTGACCCGGTGCGTGGCTTGTAGTTCCTGGAATCCGGGTTCGAGAAGCACTCAAAGGATCTGTGCCCCTTCCTGCCGCAGTAGTGACACGTCACCAGAGTTCCATCACACTCCTTCCCTGGATGGTCCCGCTCGCACTTCCTGCAGAAGTACCTTCTTACAGGTTGGTTTCCTGATCCAGTTCAAGGTTAGTAACGTGATAGCAAAATATAACCACATTGTAGATTCTGATTTATCTTACCACTAGGTGGCTGGGAGCGGATTGGCACAGCATCGGTATGTGAGGGGACTATGGCCTTTTCATTCTTCCCCTTGAAGAACTTGCCCTTCCTCTCATAGTTTTGGGAAGAGTTTCCTCCACTACCTCCTCCAGCATCTCTCTTCCTCTTGCCTAGCACAGAATCCTGATAGGCAATGGTGGTTTCACAGTCATTTGCATCATCAGCTAGTTCCTGTCGTTACAATATGTGTTAGTGGGGAAATCTTATCGTATCAGAAATTCCAAAGTCATATTCCATACCTGTAAAGTCTTTCCTCTGGTGGAACCGATCATGGTCATGATCTGAAGTTCAAGCCGGTATGAAATTTGTCCACCAAGTACCTTGGAGCGTAAGCTCCCTCTCCAATGACAGCAAGCAACTCCACAAATTTGTCATAGTACTCAGCAACAGAGGAAGTCCCTTGCTTCAACTGCTCAAATTCACTTCTCATCCTTTTCTATAGATAGGATGGATAGAACTTAGCTCTTAGGGCCACCAGAAATGCCTGGAAGTCAAAGTTCGTCTGGGCGGTCAGCTCGGCTCTAGTGGTCTGCCACCATCGATGAGCAGACCCTTGGAGAAAGTAGGCCGCTATGTCCACTTGGCGATCTGCTGGGACATGTAGAGAGGTGAAAGCTTTTTGAATCTTGGCGATGTATTTCTCCAAAGCCTTCAGTACAGGCTGGCCTTCGTAGACTGGGGGATGAAGATCATTGACCGCTTTCAGCCAGTTGAACTCCTGTGGACCGTTAGGTGGTGGAGGTGGTGGTTGAGGGATCTGAGCCTGCTGCTGAGCTAATGCAGCCGTCACAATTTGAGCTATGACCTCAGGGGTAACAGCGTCGGGTCCATAACCACCTGGGGGACCCTCTCATCTTCCTCCTCTTCGAGACATTTAACTGTTAATGACGGTGTTTGTTACTCAAAGTTGTGTATTAAGTCTAGATATCTACGTAGTGAGTGTGAAGTGTTTATAATGTCCTAGAGACGGTGCGAAGATAGAGCATTCAAGAATAAGTGTAGTAATGTAAGCAAGTAAAGTGAAGTATGGGGTAAGGGTAACGTGCCTTTCTGAAATCCTCACTTCCCAATTCTACCCCAATTCCCCAGTTTTAAGGGCACCTATATTCTAAGTATTTCACTCAGCTTGTTTTCTCGGGCTCAGAGCGAAACCTGGCTCTGATACCACTTTCTGTAACGCCCTACTTAACATAAATACAACGGAAAATAAAATACTAAGGCGATTATAGATCATCGGGTTCCAAACACCCGGAACCAAACCTCACTAATTACAACTTATAAAATTATAAATGCTACAGTCTGAACTCGAGAAAACATAACGAGAGCAAGATATAAAAACTCTCCACAATTCCTAATTCCCATCCCAATCACTCATACTCTTCATGGCCACCTGTATAACAATCCGTACCTGCAAGATGAAACCAAGCAGCCCACCCCGGGAGGGGTGAGTCAAATCCTTGGAATGGAATTGGTACAACTCTCCAAAACAAAAGTTTTAAAAAATAACTCTTAAAATAAACAATAACTTGAAGTCAAATGCTTAAAACAAAAACAGAAGAACAAGGCACAACCAAATCACCAAGTCAAAGGTAACAAGTCAAGGATAGAGATAAATTACAAGAAGGTAAAGTTAGCCAATTAAAAAAAGAAACCACACCATAAGTTAGTGAACATCCATTGCTTGTGTTAGATTGAATTCCAATTAGGAGTAGAAAGACCCAAGTAGTCACAAGGACTAGAAATGGAAGAAGAGATCCAAGAACCATAACTCAAGAGTGTAATAAAACCAATTGGGAGAGATGGCCCCCACCGCCAGTTAGTTGTCACAAGGATGAGGTAAACAGACCTCCACTGTCAGTTGTCCATATGGACGAGGTATAGTAGACCTCCGCTGCAACCGACCCGTTCTCAGTCATCGGTGAGAAGTGTGTGCACCACTTAATAGAAATAATCCATTCCCCATAAGGCTGATCAAAACTCGACACATGGATGAAACAGTACTCATAGTCCAAAGGAAGAATTTACCAATATCCGATATTTTCCTATATTCCCAGTTACCCCACTAGATTATTAACTACACAAGTGCAATAGCAAAACACTCAGTCCTACAGAGTGCAGAAGTGTAAACCCTAGGCAGTTAATATCTAATGAAACAACTAGATAGGAGGAACCAATAACCATGTAAGTTTCACATTCAAGGCTCTGTTAGTCACATCAAGCTGAGTTAGTCACACAAACAAATTCCTTTTGAAATTCATTTAAGATCAGTTAGTGTTTCTTAAAATATTCCATAAAGTTCGTTAGCAAAAGTATCTGAGTACGCGAAATCGTACCTGGTATGTTTAGAGTAGTACCAAACTTGAAAGTGCGAACTTCCACTAATCACCTATAGTTAAGGTGTGCCAAGTATTGATTTGTTAAGGAACTATAACGCTAAACAACTTTTATTCTTACCGGTTTATAGTTTCTGGTTACAATCACTCTCTCTCAAGGACCTGGGCTAGATCTTGTTAATTAAATCCTCCATAAGGCCCATTTCATTTAATCTGGGATAATTTAGGGTTTAATCCTGAGAGTGGCCCAAACTCTCGTTGAATCATTTAAGTGGGCTTTTGGAGTTCATAGACTTGGGCCCAGTAGGATAGCCCAAGCCCACGTTACGTTTACGCTGTTTAATTAAATTCCCTAAAAAGGATTTTGCGAGGTTTCGAACGTGCCACCTCAATTTGGTTCCAGGTTTAACTTGACCATCTACGCCATTGAATTTGTTTGTCTTAAGGGTACATTTAATTCTATTTCAATTACTTACTCCCGATCATAGGTTTAACTTAATTAAACTCTTACGTTACAATTGACTAATTTATTTTAATACTGATTAAAATCCTAAAGTTGAGTATATATATATATATTCCTCTTACTATATTCCCCATAGTGAATGTTATTTCTTTTACTTATTCTTAATATATATATATATATACTAGGATTATTCAAGACATTCTTCATGTAGCTTTATTGTATTTAATTATCTCTACTAATTTTTACACATATCCACATTTAATATATGGTTTATAAAATAAAGCATTTCCCTTAGTTTAAATCAAGTATATTAACTTCCATAGTATATAATTAACATAAATGCAGACTAACTTAATTTTTTTTGATTTAACCAATGATAATATCTTCTTTCTTTCATATAAGTATATATATATTTTCCTTCACTAAACAGCTTATACCCAAAAATATTTATTAACATTCTGTTATTAATGTTAGTTTAGTCTTTTCATATTTTCCCAACCTATAAAGTTTATTAATAAACTATACTTTAATTTTTGTTACATTAAAAACCTTATATCATAAGGTAACTTATGAAAATCTTAGAAATACAAATTTTAAACCTATTTCCCCTTGTCTAAAAATTCCCAAATTTTAATTTATAGTAACTATAATGTTTTAGACATATTATAAAATTTTTATTTCATAAAAATATCTTTTTAAATTATCTAAATAATTCCATGATGCTCAGAACTTACAAAAATTATAACTTACGTTTACAACTCAAAACCCATATTAATTTACATCAAAATAAACTAGATTTTATAAGGAATCTATGGTTAAAATTTCGTGTCAAAATACATTAGGGAAGGCCATTAAATAAATCCAACAAGTCAGGGTTTAATTCTGGAATTAATATAACTTAATACAACTAAATCATCCCACGTTTTAATCTCGGCCGTCCGTTCCTATAACCCAAAATCAGACGGCCCAGATTACTCGAGTTCTTCAGAAAACCCAAACCAAGACCCGTGTACGATTTCGACGTTTTCTCAAGATCTATAGAACCAAATTCACTGATTTCAGTTTCATTGGATTCGAAATTCAATTTCGGTTCTAATGGTACCGATTTCGCTAACTAACATGCACTAATCGTGGTTTTCGATTCTGGGTTGTTTTGAGTTAGGGTTTATGTGTACCCGATTCGATTCGTACAAAATTCCCACTGTACGATGCATAATAAGTTGAATTGATAGTTGGGTAAGGTCAACAATGCAAAATCGAGTGACAACATCGGAGGAATTGAACGGAGACTTACCAGGGAAGCGCCAATGAGGAAAAATGTAACCGGATTTCTGGAAAAAGTTCGAACCTTGGCCTGATCAAGTAGCTAACTTTGAGGATCTATGAAATAAGTTCTAGATCGAATTAGGCCATGTTTTTGGGCTTAATCGAAAGAGGAGATATAGCACTACAGATTGATAGCATCATCTCAATCTAACTTGCAGTACACAAGAAGAAATCTAAACCGAAAGTTTCGAGTTTATACCTTGCGTTTTTCTATGATTTTATGTGATGATGATTCGGAAACTTTATACGCTCCGCTCTCCCAAACGAGTACGAATCATCCTTAGTCATTAACATGAAAGTTGTAGAGGGATTAGAGATCTACACAACAAGCTATAGAACGTGGATTTGCGTTCACAGACGAAGAAGTTATGATCAGACGAAGTTTACCTGATTAACTGGTTTTCAGGAAAATCTGGGTTACGGTTTCGCAGGGAGGCAACTTTGGATCGATTTTGCGGTCAATGTAGAAGGATATAGGTTGTGTATGAGTAATGGTTAGAAAAGGAATGATAGGAGAATCGAATGAAAAAGATGGCACACAAAATGGTGGAGTAGAGACTGAGATATAAGCGTCTGAAGATCGCCCCATGGAATGCCAAAACTGAAGGAAAACTCGAACGTTTCAGTGCCATTGGCTGGCTGACTGACACATCAGCATTTCCTAAATTTTTGTCTCTAACTTTAATTTAGCATAACTTTGGCTAGGATGATCCGTTTTTAACGTTCTTTTTATCAATCTTCTTGGTTTTCCATAACCTTTTTATTGATATAGTTTTCATGGACTGGTTTGACCATTCTCAAAAAGTCAACCCTAGCAAGGCTTTAGAAGCTTTAAGGTTTCTATGATTTTATTTTAACTTTTAAGACTCAAATCAATGTTCCAAATATTTCTAAAATCTTTATAATATAATTGGAGTGTCTTGAAATTTTTCCAAGATTTATTGACTTTTAAATCTTACTATTAAATTCATAATACCATATAATAATTTAATATTTAATAGTATTATTTAGGGTTCAATAAGGGAAATCCCCTAAATTAATTTAGATTAATTTATGTGGTATTTCAATGTTGAATTTGTGTGGGATTTGTTTTCTTGTATGATCGGCCCACTACCCAGCCTAGAGATTAATAGGAACTTCTCCTACATCAACCTAGCCCAACCTAAATTGGTAGCATTATCGTTTACGGCCCAGAGGCCTTGTTTGGTTTGATATGTGAGTCATTTAGGATTCAGTCCAAAAGCCTAGACTTAGGTGATTTCTCTTTTGGCCCAATTTGAATTATCCAATTAGTTTTAGGCTCATAAAAATAAATCCACCTGAACTTGAAATAACTTACAAGTCCTGAAAATAAAATCTTTTTCGGCTTAGCAACCATCTTCTCTAACAAAGAAAGTAAGACCCATTTGTGATTTAGGGACCATTCCAGCCCATGTGCTTTACTTTAGGCCCAAACACATTCCGGCCCAAGGGCTCATTCTAGTCTAGGTAGACTTCTTATCTGGGCCCTAGCCTAAAACCCTAGATGTAGGTGTCACCTCTCAGGCCCAATCAAAGCCATCTATTCATATTTTAGTCCAAATTCCAATTCACAGTCTGAAAAATACTCCAACCCAAACACCTCATTTTCTGGGTATCCTGGCTCACTTACTTTCAGTCTAAGCCTGTTCCGGTCTTCAATCTACCTTGTGAAGTGTCATTCTCATCCCAGTATTATTCAGCCCACTTCTTTTTGTTAGCTAATGATGGACACCTTGGAAATAGGTAGACCCAGGTCCTAAATGTGGTCCAATCAACATGGAAGCCCAGCTCGCAATTTTGGAACAAAAGCGCATGGCCAACATTGATGCCATGGAGTAGGGACATAGTACTGTCCGGGACGCTGTGGAATCCGACTACGTCGTCAATATCAAAGAGTTGAGAGCAAAGACTCTTTCCCTCGAGTCCGAACGTCAAGCTCGGGATGAGTTAGTAGACAGGCTTCTCAACACCCTTTGTGACTGCATTGAAGTTGGCTCCATTAGGGTCCGAGGTTCGGAGGGGAATGTCAAAGAAATTGCTACAGAACTCAGGAGAGTGATCAGACAACCGGAAGCAGCAACTTGCATCCAAAGTTGCACCCGTAAGAGGGCTAGGCAGCATGAGGTGAACATTGATCGACAGTCAGGAGGCCCCGTTCAGGACGTTGAAGCGGTAGAACCACCCCAACAGAACTCTCGTCAAAGAAATTTTACAGACATTGGCCAAACACCAAGTCAAGCACTCGAAGAGGCTTCGACGGAGATATCCGCTGCGACCACTTGCTGTGAGGCCAAGAGCTACTCAGTTGGGGAGAAATATTAACCAATTTTGTCATTTCCACAAGTTTTCCGGACACGACACCGACCATTGCAGGGCCCTACAGCACAGGATTCAGGATCTAGTTGACCAGGGGCTTCAGTTATTGGAGCATAGAAGCATTTGTGAGAATCTTACATCAAAGAACCACTAGGAGTTGCTCTTTCCAATTGTCTTCATGTTTTTCTTTTGTCTCACAATTGTTTTGTTTTATTTTGTTTAGCCTTAAGTAGGTTTTATTTTAGGTTAAACTTGTTATCAATGTTATTTCTCTTGGTTATCAATAATGGGGTGTTTTCCTTTTGTCCATATTTCTCCTGTGAAAATCATGCATTCATTCACAAACAAAAAAAGTAAAGAGCATTCTTTACTTTTGAGAAAAGGATCGTGAAATATTCATTTCTCGACTATAGAACATAACGATTTGTCTTGTGTTTCTAAAGGGATGAACATGTCTAACCAAACACCACAGTTCACCCCTAAGCATCCAAACAAACCACATAGCGGTTCACAGTCTACACTTGTCAAATTGTTGTCATAAACCCTGGATTAATACTAGGGGAAATCTAAGTTTAAGTTCGTCATCTTTTATCTTTTGTTTAAATGTGCGAACGAGTTTCCGAGTGAAAATTTTGAGAGAGTGTCTTGAGTGGAAAAACCATGAGTAAATGAGCGTGTCATTTTTACACGACTCCGGTGAGACCACATTCATAGGTGAGGTAAACGACATAACTCTGACCGAAGGAGATAATTTGTAAATTTACTCTTAGACCTGTGAAAAGTAACAAAGAGCGGATACACAACTATTAGGAATGACGAAGCACCTAGGTACAACACCACATAGCCAAAAGCTTGTGAACCCTGACATTAAACCCTAGGCACCCCCGCTGAGCCTTTCATATATCCCTTTTCAATATTATGAACTCCATAAAATAACCTAGCCAATGATGAATGTCCGATCCGGTGACCAAAGAAAGCGAGGAGCCTGACTCTCAGATAACGCTTTCACAAGTCCAAAGAAGCAATGCCGCTATCAGCATGACGAAGCGATCCGTAAATGGTCCCAAAGTGACACAGGATCTAAAGAGCTCACATCAAAACAGCTCCAAAACCTAAAACCGGGAGACACAAGAACCCCGAGGGCAAAGTCAAGAAAGGATAAAGAAAAAAGGTAAACCCGAAGTGCCTCGAAGAAATCCAAATGACAAAGAGAAGAGAAATGGTGTAAAGGACAACTTCAAAAGTCCAAGTCCAGAAGCTTGAAAACAACATCAACACAAAGCAGCTAGACGACTTAAAGACAAGGAAGATGAATCCGAGAGAAGACGCAAAGTGCAGCTTTGGTTACCCCTTTAAGCTCCACATACCTCAAACATCCCTCCATGGTCCCGTTGTCTTTCATCACACCCCATGGCCATGTTATAAGCCTCAAAGACTTCTGACTTGGTAGTTGTGTATCCAATCATGTGAAAGTAACAGATCGAATGCGTAAATTCATCAAATATCAAATTAAATGGTCTAGAAGTTTGACCATAAGTGAGAAATGAGTGTAAACACCAAACACGTCGAGTGTAGGTTAGGAAGCGCCACATCAAAACATAATCCTTGACCCTGTGAGGATGAGACTCGCTCGTACGTTTAATCAAAGAAAATACTGGGGGCAATCGATCGTTCCGATCGATTGCCATGAACTCTAGCTCAGATTGTCCTAAGGAAAAATATTGGGGGCAATTGTTGGTTCCAACAATTGCTATGACAACACCAATTGAAACCCAAAGCTTGAGCACCACCATCCCACCATAGGCACACATAAGCCCTTACCTTCACATCAAACGCCTCAGGCCCACATAAGCGTAACTTCACCACACAGGCTCACATAAGCCCTTACCTCCACACCACCACTACACAGGCCCACATAAGCCCTTACCTTCACATCATACACCACATATATGCCTTGATCATCACTTAAAAGATCTCCACATCAAACACCACACCCCACTGGTAGCATGTTCATCTCCTAGGAGATAAATTACAAGTCTGAAATCTTTAGTCAGGAAATTGTAAATTAACTTTCCTTTTCAGTAGTCAAAATTTTCTTCAAACACTGCCACGTTCGGCACCTTTGTCAACAATTTCTTGTCTTGAAAATTTTTCTTCAAACACTGCCACGTTTGACACACATTCTAGCAATGTCTTGCTTTTGGACAATTTTTCAATCCTCATCATTGTCATGTTTGGCACATCTTTCAACAGTTCCTTGTTTCGGACAAGCTTCCAACAAACACTTTAGTTGCATTTTACAACTTCTGCATAACACCTCAACATTGCCACGTTTGGTAACTTTTCCAATAGTTTCCTGTTTTGAACAAGTACCTTTCATAAATTTTGATTGCCTACACCTTATCATCATTGCCATGTTTGACACTCCAGTAATCAGTTTTCATCATTTGCATAAGACCATCACCTCTACAGTCTTGCACCTTCCAGCACCAGAGTAGAAGAACTCACCCGAGTAGAAGAACTCACCAGAGTAGAAGAACTCACCCGAGTAGAAGAACTCACCCGAGTAGAAGAACTCACAGAGTAGAAGAACTCACCCGAGTAGAAGAACTCACTAGAGTAGAAGAATTCACCAGAGTAGAAGAACTCACCTGAATAGATGAACTCACCAAAGTAGAAGAACTCACCAGAGTAGAAGAACTCACCAGAGTAGACGAGCTTACCTGAGGGGAAGAACTCGGCCCCACATCGATTTTCAATCACTTTTAGGTAGTCAATGCCTTAGAATAGCTTGACATCATTTCATTTATTATAGGTAGTCAACGCCTTAGAATAGCTTGACATCATTTCAATCATTATAGGTAGTCAATGCCTTAGAATAGCTTGACATCATTTCATTCATTATAGGTAGTCAACGCCATAGAATAGCTTGACATCATTTAATTCATTATAGGTAGTCAACGCCTTAAAATAGCTTGACATCTTTTCATTCATTATAGGTAGTCAACGCCTTAAAATAGGTTGACATCATCTCATTCATTATAGGTAGTCAATGCCTTAGAATAGCCTAACATCATATCATCCTTATAGGTAGTCGACGCCTTTGAATAGTCTGACATTACTCCATTTTTACCTTTAGGTGGTCGACCCTTATAATCGCTTGACATCCTTTCACTTTACTCATAGTAGTCAGCGCCTTAGAACAGATCGACACAATTTACCAGTTTTCAACTGCATGCAGGGTCTTTTAAGATCCAAAATTTTGGGGTATCACTCAAGCATCAACTATTCTTTTCATTTCTATTACAAATCCTAGTTGACGGGGAGCAATCTATTATGCCCAAAATTTTAACCCCCGGAAGAAGTCTCTACATAGGCTAGTTTAGTCAAGTAGCAAGGGTTGCCAGTTCGATCGGCACATTTCGGAGTACTAGGGACATCTTAGTCATCTTCAGGGGCATTTTCATAATTTCTCAAGGCTCCCAAGCCCCTATAAGCTTTCTCTCTCCTTCAAAATTGGCTTAAATGAACTCAAATGCTTTGGAATTTTAACCCATGATAGATGACGTCATTTTAAGCATAATGGCTTTGAAATTTTGATTTTTCAAATTTTCAATAATTTCCTAGTAATTTCTGATTGAATATGATAAGGAATTGAATTTAAAAATATTCCAATATCCAAAAAATTCGATTCCACCTTGGAAAAATCAGAAATATCAGCCTTTACACATGGTTAAAATTTCATAGTCAATTTCTTTTTGGAAGCCCTTGAGCAAAAACGTCAGCAAATCTCGGTTTTTACCGGATTTTTCTATCTTTAAGGAAGCCTATATAAGGAACCTTATCCCTTGACCAAATCAGAACAGGAAGAACCCTAACACTCCAAGAAACTCAGCCGTCACAACCTCCCCATGTTTTTACACATCCGAGCCTCGAAATTCCATCGAAATCTCACAAAATCAACACCAAAACACTTTTTCCAACTCCCACAACATCATCCATCATCAAACCTTCCCCAAAACAGCACCAAAATGTGAAGAACATCACCAATGACCAATAGTCAGAAGCTGGTCTCGAACCCAAACCAAAACCGACTCCGGCGAAGCACCGAAAGACACCCGACGTGAAGAAACACCTCGAATCTGAAGGTAAAATAGGTTGGAACCCAGATTTTCTTACTCCCCATGGTTAATCTAACCTTATATTAAATTTTGGGCTCGAAACAATTCCTTTATGTTTCCGAAGTGTCATTTTTCTTTGCATCTGTTCATTAACTTGTGCATTAACTTTTGTATTTAATTCGACTTCAAATTGAAATTCTTTAATTACTAACATATTGGAAATCTTTCAGGCTACATACCCATAATTGTTTAGCCAAAAATACCGCCGGGAACCACAAAAAACCCACCGTCCTTGGGTGGTCCATGACCTTGGACCTATGGTCCGGGACCACGGACGGGTTATCCGTGGCCACGGACACCCACAGACGGCGGCAGGATTTCAAATTTTCAAAACTTAGTTTTTTATAAACAATGTCCTGGGCCACAGACGTCCTGTCCGTGGCCCGGACTTTTCAAAATTTTGTTTTCTCTTAAATTCGAATTTTCTGTATAACTATGTTAACTGGGGTCCGTGGATTCGGATAGTAGGTCCATGGCCACAGATAAAAACAAATTTGACCTAATTCTACCCCCGAAACCCTAGTTTAGATAGCTTCACTTTTCACTTTTAATTTATGTCAAAAAATGTTAAAAATCCAAAAAAATCAGAAGTCAGCACACTTAGGTTAAAACGACTCGTAATTAGCGTAATTAAACTAAGTAGAGGTAAAAATACTTCTTGGGTAATGAAAGTAATTGAACCCTAAATGAGTTGAATATCAAGCCCCCGAACACGAACTCTCCTTTCTAAATTTACCCTAGGTCAAAATTAGGTGGTGACTCATAATAGGTTCGAGTGAGCTAACTTAGGATTTAATAACTAGGGTTACATGACATAGTAATTAAGCTTATGTTATATGTGGACCTAGAATCCAACCAAATCCTAATCAACCTGAATCAACATAGGATAGGGTTCAAAAATCGAGGCTCACATGTGATAATCTCAAGAATCTTTTTGCTTAAAGTTGTCTGACTGTATCATATTCTTCAAATCAAATCTGTTTTCACTAAAACTTGGTGTTTAGCTAATTGTGGAAGTTATCTGGTATCACCCGACCACCTTGGGAATGATACGAATGCTCAAAATGAATGGATAAGGCAAGGTACTCCTCTGATCATGAATATTCTAAAACAAAATAGGCCTCGTTATCCAGTTATTAAGTCCTCGGGGTGCTTTATCACCAATCTACCTAAGGTCTCAGGATATGGGATAGTTGGTCAAACACCGCTACATGGATAAAGAGAAAAGTCTGACAAAACAATCATGTAATTTACCCTAAAATTGTTTGTAATGAGATTCCTAAAAGAATACAAGTTTTTGCATACGAAAAAGGTTAATTACAGTTTTTGATCACGAGTACGTGGTGTGGAAAGGTATTGCAAACCAAGGCATTACTTCACACCCCTTGTCATCCAAATAAAAAAGGAATGAAACTAGTGGAAGTTCCCGAGCTATACTGTGTTTGGTTTTACAATTAAAACTTCTCCATGCTTTAATAAAACTGTAACACCCCAACCGTTAATCCTATGCTTACCGTCTAATCGTCCTATTAATCCTACGAGTTTGCAGCGGAAGAATTCTACTTACTTACTACGGCGGGTGAGACAATGCCGCTAACCGCCCATACGGCTAGCAAGGCTGCTAGTACTTACAGTCACGGTCTGATGAACATAATGTACCGAGCTACTAAATAACACTTAACAACTTACAAAATACCATGCGCTTACATTCAAGGATTACCGAGTATTTAGAGTATATCAGATTACATTCCCATTTCTAAGCTTCCAAAAAGAGTGAGTTTAATTCCTACTCATCTATACCAATGCCACTCCTTCCATGTCCAAAAAGGTGTACCACATGGTACACCGGCTAATCAAAAACTGTAGCCCTGTACTACTTAGTACACCCATATCAATTCATTGTTTACAACCAACAAAAGAAGATAAAAGGAATGAAACTAAATCTTCACATCTTCATCACTCGCGGGTACCTGCGTGTAGTAAAAATGGTCCCCGAGGGGGTCAGCTTACGCTGCGCATGAACTCCGCATATACCGATTGCTAGCAAGGGTACGCCGACTAATTGGCGACCGCTAAACATGCTTGTTCATTACTCATACATACATGCTTTGCATACAAACATACATACATCACAATACATCATTCACTTCAAGGCAACAATACAATAGAGTTCACAATACTTACCTTCACAAGGTTAGCCAAATTGTGCATCCGGGTTAATCGGAATGCATATTACTCTTTTACTCATTCACCATACTTACTTATACTTACACTTACTTACTTTCCTTTACTTACTTACTCATTCTTACTTTCTTGCTTATACTCAAGTTAAGTCGTCGGGACCTCCGGCCTTGGGGACTACTCCGTCCCACATCCGGGATTTACTTGACTCACTAATCCGGGATGCTACCCACTTAAGGGATTTGGGCCGCGGACCAGTTTAAGAGTCAGGAATTGGAGCCAACCTCTCGTGACTCCGCATCCTCACGCGTGGCCGAAACTATATCGGACTTCTACTCATTCCAATTTAATTGCCAATTTAGGTTAGGAGTTAGCTTGTTAGGAATAAGTTAGAAGTCCATCATAAACATATTCGGTCACAGTACAATACACATACATACACACATTCATATCATCATACTTTCATGAATTATACAAACTAAGATTTAAGAAATATACATCATACAACACTACATATTCACAAGTAAGCATATTAACTCCGATTCGTGCATTTATCTTTATTGGTGATCAATTAGCACACAACACACAAATCAGAGTAGCCATGATAGCATTCGGGGCATGAGGAATTCATACCGTTCACCGTTGTACGTGTTTCCGTACGTCCTCCGGTGTCACAAATCAAGTCCTATGACATACATAACATTACACAACCAATCAGCTATGATTTACCAACCTTGCTTCGTTTCTTAAATTTTCCCAGTTCATACTTATTAACTCGGGGTTATACAAGTGTATCTGTTCTACATACTTATTAACTCGTACTTGTACAATTTTATTTTTTTATTACTTACTTCACATTTCTCATCCTAGCTTGTTTATACTCCTAATGACTCTTATTTATGATTACTTAAGTCTTAAGTAACTATATAACTATATCCAAACCATACCTCACGCTACTGTCCGTTAAAAATTTCTCTCGGGTGATACTGGGTGTTGGTCCGGGACTTCGTCTAGGTCCTAGGTCCCGGACCTATTCATTTCAGTAGTCTCGGCTTGTTTCTAGTTGTGGTCCGGGTCCTTGCATCAGGGCTAAGTCCCGGACCGTTTGCAGCTGAGTCTCGAATTCATTTTGTAAGGTGGTCCGGGCCCTTGCTCTTGGGTTAAGTCCCGGACCCATAGGCTATTTCAATCTCGGTTTAATTTTGTAAGGTGGTCCGGGTCCTTGCACCTAGGCTAAGTCCCGGACCGGACAGAATTTGAAACTCACGGTTATTTCCACAAGGTTGGTCCGGGCCTTAATGTAGGACCTAGGTCCCGGACCAACAATTGGTCTGTTACGACAGAATTTTTTTCCACGCTCTGTTTCATTCTCTTCTTCCTTTAATCACTTCCCTATGGTTTCTAAGTTAATATTATGTGTTTAACTACTTACCCAAGTATCTAACTTACCTAAATTCATCACCAAAATCAATTCTCTCCACCTACTGCTATCTCACCATTTTCACTATTTCACTTATTTTTCCCTCTGTTGCAGTTCTACCGAACTGCTGCTCTTCATTTTCATTCATCTACTACAAATGCTAACAGCTCCTAAGTGATATAGTTTCTAGGTAAATTTTGCCATAGTTTCCCCTATAATCTTGCATTATCCTCACACTAATTCTTTCACAACAATCGGTTCACCTGCATATTTATATATGTATCCGACAGTTACATATATATATATATGTGCATCAGTTCAATATTTACCAGCAGCAGTTTACATTTGTTTGACAGATTTCAACTAATGTTAACACTACCATTTACTTATCTGTTTGTATGGTTACAGTGGGTTTTTCTTTGGTTAAACAATATATATATACGTACACACATGCTCACGGTTGAACAGAGGCAATTTTTACCTTGTTTTCTTTGCTTCTGTTTGTTTTTCTTTCTTCCTTCTTTCTTCTGCCTTCTTTTCTTTCTCCACCAGCTACTTCCCAAGTCTAACATTATAACCCACAATATCAATACCAAACTAACCTAGCCTTACGTACGGTTAAATATAGATTTAGGTTTAGAATTTCCTTTACCTCTCAAGAATGTAAACAAAGCTTGGAGTGGTTCCAATACAAGGTTCCAACTCCACCAATGACTCCAAATCGGCTGGAACAAAAGGGAGTGAACAAAGGTTTTATTTCAGATTTCGTTTTGCCTTTGAGGCTAGAAAAATATGTAGTTTTTGAGAATGTTTTTACCTTACAAGAACAAGGAGAAGGAGGGCCTCCTTGTGGTAGTCTTGAAGCTCCAAATGGGGTATACCCACCGAAATGAAAATGCTCTTTTCTGGATTTTGAAAAGAGGGAATTGTTGCTCTTTATGAGGAGATTACAATGGTGTAATTTTTATGATTTTAGGACAAGTATTGAAGAAGTTACAAGGGAGAGAAGGTGAGGTTTTGTGTTGTTTTGTTAGTTCTCCATGGCTTCGGGGGAAGAACAGAGAAGAAGAAATAGAGAGTGAGGGTGCTGTACGTGAGAAGGAAATGAGGTAGGAGAGAGATGTGAGGTAAGTAGTATTATTTATTTTATTCTTTTGTCTTTTGTAATGAAAAGGAATAATAGTGTGAGAGGGGACCAAAATCGGATGGCATACAGACCCATGTGGGTTTTGAAATTTATTTGCAATATTGGACACACTAGTCTTGGTTATTTATATTTCTACCCCACAAGTTCCCGTTTTTGACAGTTTTTACTATTCGGTACCCGTT
>JAIOTZ010001696.1:0-29867 GCA_023374045.1 Limonium bicolor | reverse complement strand
AAATTTTCATAAAATACCGAATTAAAAAAAAATTACATGCGGTGGTCGTTTTTGAAAAAATTCGCGGGTGTACCAACCCCTTGCAAAGAAGCAGCCCCGGTACTGTGGCAGCTTGCCAGAAACCGCCCCGAAGCACGGCGGCTTCTGAATTTTTTTTCTGGAAGCAGCCACGGGTTTGGGGCGGTTTCTGACTTATCTGCTGGAAACCGCCCTGACATTGGGGCGGCTTCTTTACATTTTTTCCACTTATCCGGAAATCCAGCCGACCAATCACAGCCGTCGGTCGCTGGATCGCACGGACCCCACTTATCCATACATTTGCAAAGAAACCGCCCCAATTCCAAGGCTCCTTCCAGCAGTTTTTTTTTCTATAAAAACCCACCCAATCTCACCCATTCTCCCCACATTTCTCACACAAAACACTCCTCAAACTTTCATTCTCTCTCTCCGATTTGGAACAAGTAAGTTCCATTATAATTTTTTTTTTGTTGTTGTATTATTATTAGTGCTTAATTTTTATGATAATTATATTCATTATTTTTAGTGTTTAAATTGTTTATTAAGTTGTATTTAACTCTTCTACTTCCTTTACTTGTTCTATGTTTTTTGTAAGTTTATCATTATTCCTCCCAATGTTATAATGTTTTGTAATTTTTTTTACATTTATAATTGCCACTAACCCCATTTAAATTCGTAATTATATTTACCCATTTTTTTATGAGTTACAAAATCACCAATTTTGGTGGTTTTATGCATTAAATAATTATGCTATTATTGTTATAATGTTTTGTTTTTTTTACATTTATAATTGCCACTAACCCCATTTAAATTCGTAATTATATTTACCCATTTTTTTATGAGTTACAAAATCACCAATTTTGGTGGTTTTATGCATTAAATAATTATGCTATTTTGTTATAATGTTTTGCAATTTTTTTACATTTATAATTGCCTAACCCTTTTAAAATTCGTAATTATATTTACCCATTTTTTTTGAGTTACAAAATCACCAATTTTGTGGTTTTATATGCATTAAATAATTATGCTATTATTGTTATAATGTTATGCAATTTTTTTACATTTATAATTGCCACTAACCCTTTTAAATTCGTAATTATATCTACCCATTTTTTATGAGTTACAAAATCACCAATTTTGGTGGTTTTATGCATTAAATAATGCTATTATTGTTATGATGTTATGCAATTTTTTTTTACATTTATAATTGCCATAACCCTTTTAAATTCGTAATTATGTCTACCCATTTTTTATGAGTTACAAAATCACCAATTTTGGTGGTTTTATGCATTAAATAATTATGCTATTATTGTTATGATGTTATGCAATTTTTTTTACATTTATAATTGCCACTAACCCCATTTAAATTCGTAATTATTTACCCATTTTTTTTGAGTTACAAAATCACCAATTTTGGTGGTTTTATGCATTAAATAATTATGCTATTATTGTTATAGTTATGCAATTTTTTTTACATTTATAATTGCCATAATCCCTTTAAATTCGTAATTATATTACCCATTTTTTTATGAGTTACAAAATCACCAATTTTGGTGGTTTTATGCATTAAATAATTATGCTATTATTGTTATGATGTTATGCAATTTTTTTTACATTTATAATTGCCACTAATCCCTTTAAATTCGTAATTATATTACCCATTTTTTTATGAGTTACAAAATCACCAATTTTGGTGGTTTTATGCATTAAATAATTATGCTATTATTGTTATAATGTTATGCAATTTTTTTTACATTTATAATTGCCATAACCCTTTTAAATTCGTAATTATTTACCCATTTTTTTATGAGTTACAAAATCACCAATTTTGGTGGTTTTATGCATTAAATAATTATGCTATTATTGTTATGATGTTATGCAATTTTTTTTACATTTATAATTGCCACTCCCTTTTAAATTCGTAATTATATCTACCCATTTTTTTATGAGTTACAAAATCACCAATTTTGGTGGTTTTATGCATTAAATAATGCTATTATTGTTATGATGTTATGCAATTTTTTTTACATTTATAATTGCCACTAACCCTTTTAAATTCGTAATTATATTTACCCATTTTTTATGAGTTACAAAATCACCAATTTTGGTGGTTTTATGCATTAAATAATTATGCTATTATTGTTATATGTTATGCAATTTTTTTTACATTTATAATTGCCATTAACCCTTTTAAATTCGTAATTATGTTTACCCATTTTTTTGAGTTACAAAATCACCAATTTTGGTGGTTTTATGCATTAAATAATTATGCTATTATTGTTATAATGTTATGCAATTTTTTTTACATTTATAATTGCCACTAACCCTTTAAATTCGTAATTATGTTTACCCATTTTTTTATGAGTTACAAAATCACCAATTTTGGTGGTTTTATGCATTAAATAATTATGCTATTATTGTTATATGTTATGCAATTTTTTTTACATTTATAATTGCCATAACCCCTTTTAAATTCGTAATTATATTACCCATTTTTTATGAGTTACAAAATCACCAATTTTGGTGGTTTTATGCATTAAATAATTATGCTATTATTGTTATAATGTTATGCAATTTTTTTTACATTTATAATTGCCACTAACCCTTTAAATTCGTAATTATATTACCCATTTTTTATGAGTTACAAAATCACCAATTTTGGTGGTTTTATGCATTAAATAATTATGCTATTATTGTTATATGTTATGCAATTTTTTTTACATTTATAATTGCCATAATCCCTTTTAAATTCGTAATTATATCTACCCATTTTTTGAGTTACAAAATCACCAATTTTGGTGGTTTTATGCATTAAATAATTATGCTATTATTGTTATAATGTTATGCAATTTTTTTTACATTTATAATTGCCATTAACCCCATTTAACTATGCTTTGGATGCCTTTAACATTTGTAGTACTATTTACAACTTGTTATGTCTATTAATTTTCTATGTCCTATTGTTTATGTAGATGGCCCAGCAATTCCAGCGTCAACCAGCAGGGGTGGGACCCGAGGAGGCTGAACTATTCACGTATCAGTCCACTCATATATCTGATGCACTTTTCTCAGATAATCCGGTACAGTGATAAGATGTTAATCTTTATTACATTGCATTCATTACGTATTTCACATCATAACATTTAATTTTGTGCTCATGCTATGTAGGCAGTGCGCAACCCAAACTACTTCAACAGGAAGTTGCGCTCTCGAAACCTTGAAGTTGAGATTCCGCACCATGCCCTTCACGAGTACATCAGCGAGGCTGGTTTTCTGGGACCTGCATTCTATAAAATCAAGGGGGACCAGGCGCTCGTCAGCGCACTCGTTGAAAGGTGGAGGCCTGAGACCCACACCTTCATGTTGCCTTTCGGTGAGGCAACTATTACTCTGGAAGATGTGCATCACATACTAGGGCTGAAGGTGGAAGGAGACGCTGTTGTGATTCGTATGAATCCGGATGTGGGAGATTTGTGTGAAGAACTGTTGGGTCAAAGGCCGGGACCCGGATTAACTAGAGGTTACAAAGTGTCATTGGTTTGGTTGCAGGAAAACTTTGCGATAACAAAAGAAGAAGAAAGTGCATTTAATCAAAAACCAGATATCATCCACCAGCGTCATGCAAGAGCGTGGATCATGCGGATGATTGGTGGAATGTTACTACCCAGTTATGACAGTCGCATGATTGATTGTGGGTATTTAGAATTACTGAGAGAGTTTTCTGAGTGTGGGCAATATAGTTGGGCTTCAGCAGTTTTAGCTCACACATACCGTGGCTTGTGCAACGCCACACAGTTTGATGCAACGGCTATAACTGCAGCCACGAAGATGATTACAGTGTGGGCCTATGCCAGATTCCCGGCTTTTTTTACAGTTCCAAGAGAGTATGTCGGACCAAATGACATCATCGGTTACTCGTAAGTGTGAAGAATAATATATCAAATTATATTTAATTATTACAATGCACCTTTCATAATTATGTTCGAATAACGTCTTTATTTGTACACTTGTAGTTGGGATAATCATAGGGTGAAGAAAACTAAGTTACCGGCCGCTCGTGCCATCCTTGATTCTATCCCGGTTCCACCCACTGCAGATCACGTAAGTACTATTGTCTTACGAAAAAAACATACACATTGTTATTTCCTGCTATCCATGCGCATTGAATTTGTAATATGATTTAATTTCTCAGTGGGTGTGGCAACCGTACGGTAATGCGCCACTTGAGACAGCTGCTGTAGTTGTGCCATTGATCCTTAACAATATAATTGAGGGGCATCAACCGGATCGCGTTATGAGACAGTTTGGACGTGATCAGCCCATACCAGCATTGCCACTAGATTGTGATAAGTTGCACAATCAAAAAAGAACCGGCCGAGTGGACGCAGACTGGGGCAATATCAACGCAATATACATCGAGCTATGGAACGACCGAAATTACAGGCAGATAAGGCTGCAAGATTACCCGTTGGCAGTTCCATTGACCTTTGCCTCTGAGTATATGCAGTGGTATGCTAGACATAGCTTAAGATGGTACACAAGCGAGGCAAGACGACAGGCCATATTGGTAAGCATGGTAATTGCTGAGTGTACATAAGTGTATGCATAAATGTTGTAATTTACTATATGAATGGTATGAATATGTTTGTAGGCGGATGGACTAGATCAGATACGGCACTACGACCCTACCGTAGGTGATTACGCCAACTACTTGTCACAAGAGACTGGCGTATCATACCACCAGCGTTATAGTCATCATCAGAGTCCTGTCGATCGATCAGCCCCACCTCCTGTGGTCTTTTACCAGCCACCATTTTCATTGAACGATAATCCGAGTAGGAGGGCAGCACGTGGAAGACCAAGGAGTGAAGTGCGTCCGGCCCCACGGGCACCACCAGCACCTGAACCGGAACCAGAGGTTTCTCAGCAGTCAAGCTGGACATATCCTGCACAACCGTCATACCCACTTGACCTATGTGTTGCCGATTACGAGGAAAATCCATGGGAGCGTTACCAATACCGTTCTCAGCCCAGCTCATGGGGTGCTCAGACTGCTCAGGGTACACAATGGGGGACCGGCCAAACGACCCATGACACCCAGTGGGGACAAACAAGCCAGTATGATTCATTGGGGTTGGTGGATACTAGCACTTACACTTACCAGCCAGTGGATGCCTCCCAAAGCACAATTAACCCTTGGGAGATTCCATACTGCACCGGCCAAACCACTAGTGCATGGGGGGCACAACAGACGACTGCAAGCTGGGATCAGCGTCCATACTCATCCACACAACCCGATCCATACCATCACTCGTCAGGTGGTTTTGGCCATATTACTGTTCCTACAGGGGAAGGGTCTTCGCGGTCTAGCGGTAGACATGTGCCGACTACACAGGCTGAGAGATCGGCAATGATGAACACTACCTTCGCGGCCCTAAATGTTTTTGATGATGACTCAGAAGAAGAGAGGAGGCGGTTAAGCATGGCGCTACAATCCATCACATCCACCCCCCCCACCTGCAAGCTCCTGGGACATGACTCTTAGGGGACCTGATTCGATGAACCCCCCACAGAGATACACACCCAGTGAGTACGAGCAGGCGAGAAGAGGAAGAAGGGGGAACCGGGCTGGTCGAGGAAGAAGAGCTGGTGGTGCTGAGTGATTTTAGTCTTTAATTATTTTGTGTGTTAAATCATTAATCCTATTAAAAGGATTGCCAAACACTATGTCCATCGCACTTTATTAATATAACAACAATTAAAAACAACAATTATTTATTTTAGACAATTAGATGCTTGCTATATGCAAGACCCTCCCTCATAATAGGAACCATCTTCATACTAATCAGTATTTTCGCTATCGTCTGAGGGGTAAACTTCACTATACTCTTCCGGCAAATCTATGGCCATTGGTGGTAACTGAGATGGATCATCTTCCTTGAACACAATGGTGACACAAAGTTCTACTCTATTATAACAATGTTGATTGAGCACAAAACGTTCTATCATCCGTTGAACGTCAACATCTCGTTTTATTTTCACTGGCCCCCATAGTGGGCGTGGCTGGGACGAAAGTAGTAATCGATGAAGTATTGATTCGACCGTACAGTAGTAACCGTAGCGCTCTTTCAATTGAGTCTCAACAAGGGTATCAAACTCAGAAAATGTTATTTCCATGTCGATTTCGAAATCAAAACATTCAGTTGAATAGGTTCTTATAAAATACAAACCTTCATCGTTGTAGGCTCGCTCGACGTCAACAAAACACAGTGCAAGGGATCTCCATTGGTGAAAGGTGTAGATGAAGTGCACTTTGATGCAATGCAGAATTAACTAATCTCTTTTATGCAGTTATTTGTGAAATGGAAAAGGAAAATGAAGGATGTATTTATAGGCAGCAGATCAGTAGTACATGATGGGGAAGGGATACCAATAAGTCATCCTTAAGGAAGGCATCGAAATCTTATCTACTGAACAAGTGGCAAGTGGGGAAATCTTATCTACGGAATCAATTGATATGGGTGGGCGGAGGGGGAATCTTATCTAGGAAAAACAATAAGGATTTCTCTGTCGGAAATCATTCAGAAGTAGAATTAGGTACCATCCTTGACATTACAATAACCATTTTTTTGGGTGCTTGCTTAAGGCACGACCTGACAGTGCAGGAGCAACATAATAAGTAAAACTATAATTAAAAACACAATACTTAATGAAAAGCGTTGCGATTGTAGTCGGTGGAACCCTGAAGCCATTTTTGTTCTACATGCCTTATCAATTTGGTAGTGTCACCAGTATCATCTGAAGAGGTACTTGAGTGTGGGTCCGATGAGGACTCTTCATTGGCAATGGATTCGTAAGACGCTGCACCTCCGCACACATCCGAGGCAACCACAAAATCGGTAAGGGCATGTGTGCCCTCAGACAGATTAGCCGCCGAAGAATCACTACTAATGAGAATAATCTCAGGAATATTATCCCTCGTCTTTGAATCTGCATCAGACATTAAAGCTCTTCCTTCACACTGGATGGTGCGGGAATATCGAATGTTTGTATCTGGAGTGGATGATTTGTTGCAGGAATTTTTAGTGGATGGGGCTTTCGATGCGCAAGTTTTTGTTGTCGAACAAACCTGTTTGCCCTTGTTTGTCTTTGATGCCTTGATTGGGACTTCCTTTTTGGGAGCCATGATGTTTTGTTAAGTAAGGTATACTGATTTTCTTCGGTGGAGTTGAAAGAGTTTCAAAATAATGAGCGTGGCACACTGAGTAGAAGAACCAAATACAACCTTATATACTAACTGAGGCAACGGCTAGCGTAACGGCTATCTATGAGTGCATTGATGTCTACACTATTTAACCTTTCTGTATATACTTTTTTCCATTGTAACTGTTCAACTGTAACCATGGCTCATTAACCAAGAACTAATATGTACTTTACCTTTACTTTATGTCTACCACAACAGGACAATGTACCCTGTATCAATCCATGTGAACCATGTAGCTTCAACGACAGAGCATGGAGGGCGGTTTTTACCTGGTCCGGGTTGGGCCATCATCGATGCAGACATTCAACATCCAAGGAGCATCAACCATCTAAAATCATCGTTAAATCACATCGTGCGATCACATTTTGGGAACAATGAATTGCATGTCTATTCCATTGTCTACCTTAGAATGGACAACGATTTATATAACTTCTCGATTGCTAACGTACGAACTGATGCTGATGTTCACCAGATGATTTGGAACTATATTGATCTTCAAGAAATCATGCAAAGAATTAAAATTCTCGTCGATTATACGGATGACTCAGACCTTGAAGACCCCGCCGTGACACGAAGGAAGGCACAGGCAATTAGAGGAAGACACTGTACTTGAGTTTCACCAAAGGAACGTACTTGCTTGTTGAGTGGACGGAGCTATAATTTAAATAAATCGTAATTGAAAATCTGCAAAAATGTGTACGAATTACTCACATCCACTCCTTTTTTGAAATGACTGTACAGACTGCTCTTGAATTCAAATCTCTGCCCCACATGGTACACTTTATGACTCAGCATCCTGTCCTGTGGTAGACATTGCTTTAATTAAAAATCTGCCAAAAGAAGCACGAATTACTCACATCCACTCCTTTTTTGAAATGACTGTACAGGCTGCTCTTGAATTCAAATCTCTGCCCCACATGGTACACTTTATGACTCAGCATCCTGTCCTATGGTAGACATTGCTTTAATTAAAAATCTGCCAAAAGACACGAATTACTCACATCCACTCCTTTTTTGAAATGACTGTACAGGCTGCTCTTGAATTCAAATCTCTGCCCCACATGGTACACTTTATGACTCAGCATCCTGTCCTATGGTAGACATTGCTTTAATTAAAAATCTGCCAAAAGAAGCACGAATTACTCACATCCACTCCTTTTTTGAAATGACTGTACAGACTGCTCTTGAATTCAAATCTCTGCCCCACATGGTACACTTTATGACTCAGCATCCTGTCCTGGTAGACATTGCTTTAATTAAAAATCTGCCAAAAGAAGCACGAATTACTCACATCCACTCCTTTTTGAAATGACTGTACAGTCTGCTCTTGAATTCAAATCTCTGCCCCACATGGTACACTTTATGACTCAGCATCCTGTCCTATGGTAGACATTGCTTTAATTAAAAATCTGCCAAAAGAAGCACGAATTACTCACATCCACTCCTTTTTTGAAATGACTGTACAGACTGCTCTTGAATTCAAATCTCTGCCCCACATGGTACACTTTATGACTCAGCATCCTGTCCTGGTAGACATTGCTTTAATTAAAAATCTGCCAAAAGAAGCACGAATTACTCACATCCACTCCTTTTTTGAAATGACTGTACAGACTGCTCTTGAATTCAAATCTCTGCCCCACATGGTACACTTTATGACTCAGCATCCTATCCTCTAGTAAAAGAGCTTTAATTAAAAATCTGCCAAAAGACCACGAATTACTCACAGCCACTCCTTTTTTGAAATGACTCTGCAGAGTGCTCTTGAATTCAAATCTTTGCCCCACATGGTACTTATGACTCGTTTTTGGTTTATTATATATAGAGTTATTTGTGGGAAACTTCAATTGCACCACTTCTCAGCATTCAACTCTCTCTTCTCCCTCTCAATTTGATTTATCACTCTCTTACATATCCACATTATCAAGCTCATACAACTGCCTAATTTCTTTCAATCAGTCCACAACACATATGGCGTATCCTTGTCTAATTTTCGTTAATGCTGAGCTATCCTACAATGAACATGGTAGCCTCTTTTTCTCTTGGAGCCAAGAAACTAAAACCTTCCACCTTCGGGTGACTGATAATTTCACCTTCGAAATGATGAAGCAATCTGTCACGGAGGCCATTCGTCAACTAGGATGCGGATACGATGTAGGAAGGATGACTATCGAAATTTGTTTTCAAGGGAACCAATGGTGTACTCTGCACTTCAATTGAACACTGATGGAGATATTCAAACAATGATTGACAACTACAAGTGTAGTTGGGACCTCTCCAGAGCATGGAGATTCATGTGGAGATGGATGGTGATGATGATGAAGATGATGACCTGTACGAGCCCAGGGATGATGATGATCTATCAACAGATGATGAGGTCGAACTAATACCAGAAGAATTTCTTCATCAACCAGATGTTGATGAAGACACTAGTCAAGAAGGCCCGAATGTGCCGTTCTATCATCACGTGGATTGGAATGCTATCAACGCATTGAGTACTGATGTTGAACGGCGAGGTGTTCCACAATGGCAGTCTGGAGGAAATTTTGAAGTCCAACAAGAGTTCGATGACAAAGAGAGTCTGGTTAGTGCTGTTAAAGACTTCCACATTAGAAATAACCTTGATTTCGTGTTGTAAGGAGCTCGAGTAGAGCGTACGCTGTCCAATGTGCAAGTGGGGAAAATGCAGGTTTTATATAAGGGGAGCGTTGTTGTCCGGTGAGACAGAATGGAAGATAACAAAACAGAGGCCACACTCCTGCACTCCTCAAACTGATGGACAAGATCACCGACAAATGAATTATCATGTCATTGCGGAGGCCATTCTACCCCATATCAGCCGTAACCCGAGCATGAGTGTTCTAGATGTAATAGAACAAGTTCGAGGCCAGTACAACAGGACCGTTTCGTACAGAAAAGCTTGGCTGGCGAGGTGTGAAGCAATAGGGAAGATTTACGGGGATTGGGTTGAATCATATGCCCAACTACCAAGGTTGTTAATGGCAATAAAACATAAAATACCAGGATCGGTTGTTAATCTAAAATCAGTTCCAGGTTATGAAGATGAGACTCAAACAACGCAAGTCAAATTCTTCCAACGGTGCTTCTGGGCGTTCGGACCATGCATCTCAGCATTCAAGCATTTCAAACCCATGCTGCAGATAGATGGTACACATCTATATGGTAAGTTCAAAGGTAAGCTTTTGATAGCTGCAGCACAAGATGGAAACAACAAAATTATACCTGTTGCATTCGCCATAGTTGAGTCCGAAGATTTGGATTCTTGGAAGTACTTCCTCGACAAGGTAAGGTTGCATGTCATTGGTCAAAGGAACGATGTGTCAATAATTACAGATCGTGCACCTGCTATAATAAGCATCGTGGAGTCAGACAATTTATGGAGACCCCCGATGGCTCACCATTTCTACTGCATAAGACATATTGCATCGAATTTTAACTCAAGGTTCAAAAACAAAAGGTTGAAGAAGTATCTGATCAACACAGGTATCCTAATATTTCAATTAATGTACTTTAATAATTAAATTTAGTATTTTCAATGTTTAACATTGACTTATTATCATGTATTTAGCATACGAATTTAGAAGGCATCATGTCCAGAGAAGATATAATCACCTAATATCTCAGAATACCGACATTGAGCGATTCTTCAACGACCTGCCATTTGAGAAGTGGTCTAGGGCATATGATGAAGGAAGGAGGTGGGGCCACATGACAACCAATCTGGTCGAATGCATCAACGGAGTGCTAAAGAGTGTCCGAACTCTACCCATCACCGCCATTGTTACCAGCACACTGTACAAGTTGGTAACTTATTTTAATGACAACCTTGACACATACAACGGCCAGCAAATAGCGGGTTCCACATTGTATACGGATCTTGCGACTTCCAAGATTGAAGAAAACCGTAGACTGTCTAACAGTCACAATGTAACCCGCTACAATGAGATCGACCCAGTGTACGAGGTCGAAGATTTTGGCTCAGTGGCTATGAGGAGGAACCGAGGGAAGTACAAGGTTGACTTCGATGATCTGAGCTGTGAGTGTGGGGAGTGGCAAGCGTTCAAATACCCATGCTCCCATGTCATGGCCGTGTGTTGCAGAACCGGTTTGTTATGGGAAAATTACGTGCACCCGGTATACAAGTTGGACACAATGATCGAGGCATATGGCGGTGATCCTTTTACACCGCTAGGTAATGAAGAAAACTGGCCAGCATATACAGGGGTTAAGGTGGTACCAGCACCAGATGCCATTCGGACTGTCAGGGGAAGACCTAGGTATTCTAGGCTTCAGAATGAAATGGATGAAAATGAAACGAGTACAGAACGTAGACGTTGTCGACATTGTTTACAAACAGGTCATAATAGGAGGAACTGCCCTAACAGAGGGTATAATTTATTGTGGTTTTCAGATGTTATATATGCTCCTGCATAGACAGGTAGTGCCTTTAGCAAGCACACAAAAAAATGTAATTTTTTCTAAGTACCAATGAAGTGTGTTTTATGTTGAGTGTATAACATAAATGTGCGCTCTTATTGAAAAATTGGAAAAAACGCGAGGTCAAATGACCAACCCAGTGAAGTCGTCTTAATTCCGTAAGAAGTTATAACGGCTGTAAATGCATCATAGGACTTTAATATCGGCACAAAACTGGTTAATAACATAAAATATGACATTGCCCGAAAAGTTAAAAACAGAGAAAACGTTAACTCTGGTGCCATTTATATGAAGTCACGTGGGTCCCGTATGGTCCTAAAACTCCAGATAAATGACTTAGATCCGTAGTATAACTGTTCAAATATCATCGTACAAAATTTGGTAAAGTTCTGGAACCGTTAAAGCATAGCACGAATGATTCCAAAGTTGGAAAAAAAAAATTTTTCTGGACGCATTTGCAAAGAAGCCGCCCCAATGTCAGGCGGTTTCCAGCAGATAAGTCAGAAACCGCCCCAAACCCGTGGCTGCTTCCAGAAAAAAATTCAGAAGCCGCCGTGCTTTCGGGGCGGTTTCTGGCAAGCTGCCACAGTACCGGGGCTGCTTCTTTGCAAGGGGTTGGTACACCCCGTAATTTTTTTCAAAACGACCACCGCATGTAATTTTTTTTTTAATTCGGTATTTTTATGAAAATTTTTCAAACAAGGACACCGCTGTAGCACTCCTTCTTCCTCGTTTCAGAATCGGATCGAACAAAAAAAAAAAAAACAAACAGGAACCATAACATCCTAATTGCCGTTTATTCAAATGCCCATTATCGGGAAACAAGAAGAATCCACAGACCTGTGCCTCGGTAAGAATGGCGACAAGAATTTCCCCCAAATTCTTGAGGTTTATGCTACCCCATTATCCTGTAACTCGAGGCAACAATCACCCTCTGAGTTAGCCTTGTTTTCAGCGAGTATTAACCAGAGCAATAGCATGTGCTCAGGTCTGTTTTCAGTTCAAAATCCCACGCAGCAGAGTGTGCTCTACCTTTTCAAACTTTTACGCCACCCACCTCCTTGTTAGAAGACCCAGGCCATACATCGTTGTTGCTGGTTTCCTTGTCTACTGATTAGCCTACTAACTACTCTCCCGATGCCATACTTCCTGTTCTGTCTGAGGGCAAGAACAAACCCAAACAAGTATAGTGTGATTCCTCCTCGGTATTGTGCCTGTTCAAAACAAAAAAAAATTCAACCATAGTATACTGCCGGTTGCTTGGAGAATCAGACAGAGAGTGATGGCCATAACTGATTATTAGTAAACTGTGACTAAGATGCTCACTGAACACTGCAATTAATAAACCAATCTAGCCTTTAACCTTCTCCCACTACTTCTGTGCCATACTAATGTCGGTAAGGGCAATTCAGATAAAAGAAACAGAAAACGTCAGTGTTATTCTTTTCCCATTTCCCATGCCATCCCCTTGTAAACTAAGAGCACTAACTCCCTTAACAAATCGTCGACATCAAACACCCCTCTCTCAGCCCAACACGGTCCCTGGGTCATGCCAGTCGGTGAATGCAAGAGTGTAAATTCCTAATTTCCTCTATAGCCCTGCATAAGTCCGCATGCCACCTTATTCTTCAGTAGAACAGAAGTCCTCTGGGGAACCTGCTGTATCATCCTGCAAAACAAAAAAAAATCTGATAAGAACCAGTATCACACTGGTGAGAATATCGTTTTCAGGTAAGCCATGCATCAGCTTGCTAAGTACTTCTTCTGTTTTTGTCACCTGGGTTTACATGCACCGCCCTCTAACTCTTTTCCTGTTTCACGCAAGTTCCCCCCAAGAATCCACTCCATTCTTCTCAAGTCTAACGCAAGGTATTTTACCGGTTTGTATCTCTCACATCAGTTTTCTTTCCTTGCCGCTTCTGTCTGAAAATTTCTACTCAAGCCACTTTGATCCTTCTCAGTTTCTTTTGCACGCCAGAGCTCGCATGCTAAATACTGATGAAGTTTTGGAAATTCTGTAACCAATTCTCTCCAAGGTCTCTCTCCAAGGTAAGACCATGAAACCAGAGAAAAAAATCTGGTTGTTTAAGTCCTTGACCCTTCTGTTTTACTTCTTATTTTTGTCCGAAAAACCTGGTGAATTGACTCCTGCTTCCCATCTGCTCTTGTGTGTGATTTACCTTGCTAAACACTTCAGGAAGTGTGCCAAAGACCTCCTGGAAACTAGCCAAATCCATTTGATCATCAACCCAAGGTGAGACACACAACCTGTCGGTTAATACCTCTCATTCCTGAATTTTTTGCCTTCGAACATACTTTCTGTTATCCATGTGTTCTCACTGTTATTGAATTAAGTACCTGCAAGAGTGATGTGAGAAACAGATAAGACTAAATCTAAGAGAAATAAACAGGTAATGGCTGAGTAAAAATCTGGTTGTAAACTGCTTCAAAACAGCAGAAATGAAAGCAGGCTTCAGTTTCATGATTTCAGATTTTCATATTCTTGGTTTCTGTGTAACTAAAACCCAGAGGGTTAGAATGATTTTTTTTTTGGGTTGCTAAGGAATCTAACACACTACAAATACACTCACCTAAGTTATAAACACGTTGGAAGAAATAAGGACCCAACTGGAGACATCAGCTGTGAGACAATATAGAAGGAAAGCCCCAGTGTTATGTTTCAGTTTTTTTTTTGTTTCGTTTTCCAGGATGCAGTTCCTGTATAAAGAGCTTGGGAGACATTGTTCTTTGTTTCTTTTTATTGGGTTAGAGTTAACTGTATTAAAACACTCAACATATAAGCTAAAACAGTGGGAAGAAGTTAGTAGTCAGGTTCGTGAACAGCAAGAAAGATAAAAAGAGAAGCTACTCAAGTTGGGTTTTAGTTTTCGGTTAATCTCAGTCTCAGTAATAGGAAGTCAGTGACTTTAACCATGCTGTTTTGGATCTGTTTGGGGTTAAGACTATGCTAGCTCACATAACAAGAAAGCTAAACGATTTGGGAGCAGTTAAAGGCCAGATTAAGAAGAACAGAAAGAAAACTATAGAAGATGACAGATTAAATTCAGATTTCGATTTCTTTCTAGTTCTGTCTAGTTCCAGTGTGAGATCATATCAGTAACATGAACCAGTTGTTGTGGGTTGTTTGGAGTTTCAAACCTTGATAAAGCAATTAAACTTGTGGGTAAATAAGGTGGGGGAAAAGTGAAAGTCAATTTGTAAACTAAGAAAAGAGATAGTGGTGGAGGCATCAGATTCCTAGTCTCAGGTTTTCTGTTTTCTGTCAAAACTCATACCCCTGTATAACCAGGTTGCAGAAGGGTTACAGGGGCTGTAGCGAATTATTAATGAACCTGAAACACTCCCAAGCCACTTAAGTAAAGTTATAGACACGTTGGGGAAGAATGAGAAAACCAGATTAACCAACTACCAGCAAGAACCCATCTGAAACAAGTAATTGTAGTTTCAGGTTCTCCTGAAATGGGTGTTTCTGTACAAAAGGATTCAGAGGCGTGGTCTTAGTTGCTTTGGGTTTGGTTAGAGGCTAACATGGTATTAAGATGTTTGACTGAATAGCTAGACAGTGTGGGAGAAATTGGAAGTCAAGTTGGGAACAAAGAAATGGGATATAAGATCAAACCTTTCTAAGTTTCTGTTTTCGGTTTTCTACAGAACTTACACTTCTGTATAATGAATTTTCAGTGGCATTAACCATGTTGTTGTGGGTTTATTTTGAGTATAGATTTATGATAAGACCCTTAAACTAAGAAGCTAGATAATTTAGGGAAAAAAGAGTTAGATTAGTGACAAAGAGAAGTGACATAAGAGGGTGTATCAGTTCATGTCTTAGTTTTTTTCAGTTTGTGTTTCAGCTCTGTATAACGATACTACAGGTGGGTTATGAGTGTGTTCTGGATTGTTAATGAACTTAAAACCAATCTAATGCACTTAATTAAGTTTGGAAATACTTGGCAAAGATAGGAAATCAACTTAATACGTTAAGAGTGGTGTTGGAAAGGAAGTAGGTGCAGATTGTTGTTTCAGCTTTTCCTGAACATTGTGCTTCTGTATAATGGAATTCCATTGGATGTATCAAGATTGTTTTAGTGGGTTTTAAGCTCGAACCCTCCCTAATACAATTACCTAGTTGTGTAAATTTTTTTGGGAAGATCTGGAAACTGGATAATGAACTAAAAGCAAGAGGAAGAGGTGATGTACAGTTTTGGTTTTCAGTTTTTAGAATCTACTGTTTTCTGTATAACTGTAATACAATGGGTATAAAAGTGTTGAATGGTCTAGAAATGAACTTATAACCTAGCTAACAACTGCAGCAAGATTAACAAAACTTTTAGAGAAGAATACGCATCAATGGAGTTAACCAGAAATAAGAGTTAAGAGGAAAGATGTGGTCGTGGTTTCAGATTTGGGGGAAACTTGTGGGTTCTGTATAAATACATTCCAGGGGTATTTTAGGGACTATATTATTGTGATACGAGGTTTAAACATTACTACTCACCTATCTATCTAAGAAGGGAATACACCTTAGACAAGTTATGTCTATTTTATACAAACTTGTTACATAAATAACGCTTAAGGTGCTTTACCACGACTAAGGATAAAGGACTTGGTTAACGTGTAACTAAAGGTATGAATATCCTAGGAGTAAGTTGATCCTAGGATTAATGCATGTGAAGTTCTAAGAGTCAATATAAACTAAGCATGTGACAACATACTTAGGGAATAACAAACGATATAAATTATCGTCACATAAAATAATAAGCTGACACACTGTTTTAATTACCTCTAGGACCGTAGCGAGCTCCGACCGGGACTTCGAGTGTAAGACACTCGTGCTTTCGAATAAGGTATGGACATGTGTGGTTCGTATGTTGCCGTGTTACACGGCTTGTGTGCTGTGTGCCTTGTGTGTGAAAATGACCATAAGTTTAAAGCATGAAATTGGATTGCTTGCCTATCTTGCCTATGTGATTGTTATATCGTTGTTGCATATTACTTGCGCGCACACAGTAGTTTAGTCCCTTTCGCGTTATGGAACTTTGAGATGAAATACAGCGAACTATGTAAACAAAGAAACTACATAAAGGGAAAACTAAACGAGAACCACAACAACTACGAAAACAAAGAAAATGCTATAAAGGGGAACTCCTCTCTAACTATGGAGGACGTACCATGACACCCACTATGGGTCTATTCATTAATGATGATGAAGAGCAAATCTCAATTGGTGGGACATGACGAACCACATCAACGAAACAAAAGAACTATACAAAGAGAAAACTCCTCTCCAACTATAGGGGACCGCTAATGACACCCACTATGGTGTCGAGATTATAATGATAATGAAATGAAAAGTACCAACTGGTGGAACATGAGGATAACCCGGAAGACGACATCTCGGGCCGCGCGGTATGGAATATTCGGGAGTTGGTATCTGCATCAGATCCTTCGCCCTTTTGTGTGGAGCACATCCTGGGGTCTAGAGGCGACTCCGCTTTCTCGACGCATGACGTCGGGAATGGGGGAGTGACAAATTGGGGGAGCTTATCCTGGAGTCAAGAGGCGACTCCGCTTTCTCGGCGCATGACGCCGGGAATGAGGGATTAGCTATGGAGGCGACGACCTCCAACGTGCGGTGATAAAAGAATTCACAAACAATCCTTAAAGAAACAAGGAACGATTAGCACCTACATAATGAAGTCTCGGGATCTAATCTATATCCCCTGACTCGGTGCCAGAGAACAAAGGAAAACTTGTGTAATGAGACCAAGCAAACGAGAGAAGTCACAAATGTGATCATTTAAGAAACAAGGAATGAATAGCACCTACATTATAAGCCTCGGGATCTAACCTACATTCCCCGGACTCGGTGCAAGAGAAGAAAGATAAACATATGTAATAAGAACAAGAAAACAATACGCAATCTCTTGAATGATCCCATAGCGAGGATCGACGGTATAATATACCTACGCACACGTCCTATAAGTTACTTGATTGTTGTTGCTACATTAGCAGCTTTTTGTGTTGGGTTGTGTGTTGACATTGCTATGCTGCTTGCAAGTTGTGCTTGGTTGCTTTTTGATATTGCTATGCTACCGATGAGTGTGTATGGTATCATGATGTGCTGATGTGTACTTTACTGCTTTATTAGAGCATGTAAAGTGAATTAATAATATTCGACCAAGTAGTCGTGTGGCCCGACAACATACGGGCTTCACACGTTCATACTCAGCGTAGTTTGCTGAGTCCTTTACACCCAATTTTTTCAGGCCTTGTGCTAGACGATGGCGGAGAGTAGGCAAGTGACTACCATGGGGGTAGTCCACATGGCAAGACTTTTAGTAGTATGCTTTTAATGTATGGGTTGTACTTTCGGTTTATGTTGTTGAATTAAGAACTTATGTTGTAGACTCTCGGTACTTGGTTCGTAATTCCTGTTCGTACTTGGATTTGGTTAAGGTTTAGATTCCAGTCATTCAGACCGTAACTTGGTGTTGGTATTGTGGTCTGTCAACCACATGGGTGGTTGGCATCTGTGACACCGGATGAAGTTGGAAACCGCTGCGTAGACGTCTCGTATTACCGTTAGGCTCGTCATTGAATTATTGATTGTTGTTCGCGACTGACCCAAAACCCTCGGGCCGGTCCAGTCCAGAGACATTCCGGCTGGCTCAACATGGCCCGACCGACCCAAAACGGGTGGACCCTGGGTCGGTCCACTACAGATCTTTCTCTTAAATTGTTCTTTCAATTCCAACTCTTCCACAAGTGTCCTAATAGGTCCAACACCATCTTGGCACATTAAACCCACCTTATAACCTCCAAACTCATTAAAACAACTTCCAAAGATCTTCTCAAACAATATTACTCAATTCTTACAAAACTCCCAACACTTAGCACTTATTTTCTTACATTTCTCACATGCAATCCACCAAGAATTTCAATTAACCAAATGCTCCCTCCTTAAGAACTTGACCACACCATGTACACCACTTCCCACCCTTATTGCATTTACCAAACCTTCCTTAGATTCTATACTCTAGTTCTCACCTAAACCATTTCAAAGTTTCACACTCATTTACATCTAACTTACCCAAGTTTCCTAGCTTCTTTTATCAACATTTACCTAAGTCCTAAATACCCAAGTACACTCTTTTGATTCCTAAATCCTTCATAGTGATGCCTAAGTCATTACAAGTCATTTAAACACCCTAATCTCACCCTCTTTCATCAAGACAACCTCTAGAACTTCCTAGTACTTCCTTAGTCATGAAATCTCCTTAGAATATCTTAAACACTTAGGTTCTCCTCTAAATTTTGCCATGGGTTCTCTAGTATATAGTTACATCCAAACACTTGGTTTTTCTCCATCAAACAACCAATATCACTCAATTTCTCATCACAACACCTCAACACACAATTTACACCAAAACTACACCACCTCATCTTATAGTGCATAAACTTAAATGCTTGGCACTTAGGCCCTTAAATGACAATAATCTTAACCACTGAATTTCCACATATATTTGCCTTCAACCTGCGAATACACACAACAAGGCTCCCATTGAGACAAAATGCTTCTTGTAATTCACCTTGATATTCTTAAACTATCTCTTTTTCTCATTTGCTCCTTAGTAACAAGTTCACAATCATGATCATTGTTTCTCCTAGGTCATATATAACCCTTTTCTAATGTAAACTCTACACTTAACTCATCACATATCTAAATCCCATTCCCTTAAACAATAAAACACCTTAAGGTAAGTAATTTACCTTATTCTTTCACAAACTCACAAACTTTGCTCCTTAGGTTTTTTTCCTTGAGCAATCTCGGTCACCAATATATATATCCTTGCCAATGTTCTAACCAATATCCAATGACTCCAATGAGTACTAGATAATACATTAACCCTAAGGAACAAACCCTAGGTCAAAATGTGCTTTAAGGTATTAAGGTGATTGTTTTACCTTGATTTCTCAAGACAAGCTTGGATATGAAGCAAGAAGGACCTCCTCAATCCTTTGAAGAGTAGAAAACAAGCTAGAACAAGGCATTAAAATGAAGTCTCATGAGCATGTATTTTCGGTTATGAAGAAAAGTGATGGAAACCTAGATTTTCTTACACTTTCTTTACCTTAAGAGAATGGAGAAGCCAATGGAGTCTCCAAACTTGAATTTCCTCCTCTAATGGTGGTTTGGCTTGGCACCAAATCAAAGCTCTTGGAGTTTTGAAAGGATAGAAAGAGAGAGCTTGAGCTAACTAAGAAGAATATGTAATTTGTTTTGGTTTTGGAGCTAAAATGAGTAAGTTGTGTGCAAGGGAAGGTGGAGCTAGCATGGAGATGAGCTTCACGTTAATGGAGAAGGGAGAGAGCAGCTGAAACCGTGGGAAACAAGAGAGAATGAAGAGGTGAGGAGAGAGGTGAGTAAAATGAGATATTTATCTTATAAAGTAAATAGTAGTTTTGCTTTATAACTCTTTATTTGCTTAATGACTCATAAAGGTGGTGACTCACCTTATAAAAAACCGGCCCCCATTTAATAATAAGGGTACTTAAGTCTTTGTTGACCAAATCTCTCACTTATATTGACTTATGTTATAAACTAGCTTAATTAAGTTACTATTCACAAAACAAGGCACATTGTTGTGAAATTTTTGATTTCCCATTGATATAAACTTCCAAATGTGATACTATATAGTACACATGTTAATTAAAGAGTAATGATGGACATTTAGCCATTCAAAACTCATTTACAAGACAATTTTTCAAAATGTGCTTTAAGACTCCTTAAAGCACATTTTATGTTTTAACTTGTTTTCAAGCTTGGTTTTCTTTGGTAATTGATTTAAATTGACCATTAGGATATTACTAAGGTCTTAGAACAATATTTGGGTACTCACCCAAGTCTCTCCAAGCTTAGAGCACGTTTTTGCTTAAATTGCTCTTTTGGTGTTTCCTTATATTTTCTTTGATTAGAAATGTTTCTATGGCATTATTTAGCCTCCTTATATCTTAGTTTATCATTTAAACACCATATCTAAGTTTGGGGTATTTCACCTGGACCCGGCATGCCACCTGACACATGGAGATTTTGTTGCCTATATATAGGCCGAAGGGCTGCACTTCTTCATACACTTCAACACCCCTATACACTCCACTCATATCTCCATTTCCGCATCCACTCCATTGTTGGTGTCCAAGGAAGTTCTACAGATCCATCCACGCGAAGAAGAAGATCTTGTCGGGTTAAGGCTTTGACCACACTGCTGGAAAAAAAAGAATAAACAACACCCCTTTAACAACAGTTATATTGTAAATCGTTTTTTTATCATAGGCCGGACATCTTAAACAACCCTTTGTAAACAAAGCGTTGTTTTTGTATCACGCCCATAGTAAAAAACAACGTTTTGCTACAAAACGTTCTTTAAAGAGACATGTATAAAAACGCTTTAGGAAGGAAGCGTTTTTTATGTGTTTGGGCGCGGTAACATAAAAAACGCTTCACTTAAGAAGCGTTCTTTATGCATAAAGAACGCTTCTTAAGTGAAGCATTTTTTATGTTACCTAAATTAATACTCTCTTTTCGCCCTCCCGCCCAGTCTTCTCATCAATCAAATCGCGACTGTTCCCCTACCACTCTCTATAAACGCTCTCTGTAAACACGCTAGCTTCTCAATCCAAACCATCCCAGAAATTAAATTCATTTCGATTCCACCGCGGCGCCTCTTCGATCTCTTCCCCTTTCTTCCGATATCTCTCTCGCCATCTTCATATCAATATTCTAGCTTCTAACATTCTCTAGATCTGTAACCCGGCGGCCAAACTGTTGATGCATGCGTCGATATCAATCGTCGGCGCCTCGAGCTCTCTCGCTATCGGTAATATTGAGCTGCGAACACATATATGCCTGTCGATCCTTATTTTTCATATGTATACTCTTGGGTAATTAATTTTGATTTTACAAATTGCACGAAAAGAAAACATACATGCCCTATCGCACGCACGTCGATGCCTTTGATTACAACCGGCCCCAACTAGCGAAAGGAGCAACATACATGCGCGCTAGATCTGTCGGCTCTATTCTTGTGCTGATGATGAGGTAATTTTGCAAACCGAACTTCAGGAAAATACATGCTCTATTTGTTTTCGTATTAAGCGTCTGTTTGTTTGGGATTAAGGCGTGAAATATATTGTGTGTGTTGTTTGGGAATATATTTTGCATGCAAACCAAACTATGGCGCGTGCATTTGTTGTTAACCTATGTGTGTTTGCAAACCAAACTTGTTAATCAGAAACATATATATATATATATTTATATACTCTCTGTTTGTTTGAGGCGTGAATAAAGTGTATGTGTGTTTGGGAATAATTTTGCATGCAGACCAATGGACTTGAGCGCTTTTTACTATGTGCTATGTGCTGATTGTTATTAATCAGATGCGCATATTGTGGTACTACATATATATGTGCTGATTTTTACTTGCAATTAATGGACTTGGGAATTAATGTGTAATATAATGCCTTTCGGCATGCATACAAATATAGCCACCTGGTTATATATGGCGAAATTAATTTGGTTAGATGATTATAGGGTGTATTAATTAATGCTATATATTATATTATAGTATAACCTACGGTGCAAATATTAGATGACCATGGGATGTATTAATTAGTTACAAAGACATAGCATTATGGCAGCTTGTCTGACGTCCCCTTCCCCATATTGCTTTTACCTTAACATCCACTGAAATACTCCTAACATTAAAATAATTAAATAATGATAAATAAGTATTATTTAGGGGATTATTAAACCCTAAAGGAAGTATATAAACATTTAGGCAATAAAACGGACCTAAAATCCTTAAGGTCAGAAACGTGCGTTAAAGCCCGACCTTAAGTTAAACAAGTTATATAAGCTATAAACTTCATGTAAAGTTAATCAAGGATCATTATATGACCCTTAGAACACAGGACCTCATCTAAAACAGAGTGAAAATACAAAATGCTCGGGAGTTCCCTAAAGGTCCTTAAGGCCCGGAAGTCCCGGAAATACATTATAGGATGAAGTAAAGCATTACACTTCATTCAAAATGCACCATAACACTCTATAAGATATATAAGATGAAGTCCTCACGCTAAATTCTTCGTTAAACGCAAAGTGCTAGGAGATGCCTTATGGAGGTCCCTTAAACCCCCGGGAATGCCCCGGAGGGGTGCCGAGGTGGCACAAACTCCTATAAAATTAATTCTTAGAGTTACTAACATCATTATTCATCATTATAAAGAGAATGGTCGAGCTACTTTTTCAAAAATAAACAAAGTGCTCGGAGGAATTTCTTAACGCACCTTTTTGCCCCAGTTAACCCGGGAGTTGTGTTTCGAGTTGATATAACCCGATATAACTCAATGTAACACCTTAAAAAATATTATTGACTATAAACAATGTTTATAAACACTTGGAACCCATAGCAACTACTTATCTTCCAGAAAATCCTTAAAGCACAAAAACGCACCTTCGGGTGTCACAAAAATGCGTTCTACGCAATTACCTTGAAGTTTTTGAGGAGCCACGAGTTGATAATATTAAAAGGGGATAAATTTAACATCTAAATCAATTAATTCCAGTGCTAAAATCAAAGCACAACCAGGGCCGATTTTTGAGTCAAAAAGGTACCTAAAATCAGCATTTTTACCTTAGAACTTTCATCTTTTACCTTGGTATAAATGTACCAATTATGTAACACCCCATCCAAAGCCTATCGTGGTTATCGCAAACTGAACACTTAATCGAATACGTCGCAGCGGAAATAAACAACACCTGGACCTTGCCACGGTCTGATCGTTAGAATATACCGGCTTAACGTTTACAATACTTATCCAAAATACTTATCCAACTCAAAACATCAACATTCACAATACCGCAACCAACCGAGTGTTAGTATCTTAAACATAATCTCCAACTTACATCAGTTTAATATAAACAGTCGGGTGCACAGGCGCAACCCGAACTCACAACCCACCCTAAGTCTAACCGCTCTACTCTCGTAGTGCGTCCTCATGGGTCTCTTACCTGCAAGTGTAAAAATAGCCCCCGAGGGGGTCAGCACGAATGCTGGTACACCCTCTCATGGCCCCCAAGCTAACGGGGCTACGACGACTAATTGTCGATAGCATGGAAATTGATTACATACACAAACATAATATGAGGTGCAATAACAATAACCACAGATGAACATATATAGTTCACAACCAATGAACGACTCAAGCGTTCCCTAACAAGTGGGTTAGTAACCCCCTCCTTAGTCCTCATTTCCTTAATCTCAGTTCCTTACCTTACCTTAATCTTAATCTCAATCTTAATCTTAATCTCAGTATACAAACCTTTCCGGAAGGGATTGGTTGTAGCTTAATTCGAACCTGGGATTTAGGTGATCCCACCGCACCATCTTAATGCCACCTACTCTGGACGGGAGTCCAGCGTAGCTGAGCCGGCAACCGGCCCTAGGCTACAAGTCCGAAGACAAGTCCTTAAGCGGAGGGCGGATCTGATTCAGATACCGTCCCCCTTTTTCCTTAGCATGCATGACCGGAGATCGGTCCCGGGTTTCCTCACTCAAGTTCCAGTTAGTAGACATCTTAAACACCATGTGCTGGTTAAGCCTTAACGGGCATTAACCAACAACCATCAAACTTAACTCTTATTCTTAACTCAGTAAGTACTAAACTTGGTTAGTAACAATCTCAAGTCTCGCGGGTTAGTGTAAATATAACACAATCACAACGAGAATAATATAATCCGGTTGCATGCTTTATCTTGTTTTAGTCATAGCAATTAAACAGATAGCACACAAGCCGAGGACACCTCGTTAGCAAGCAGGTCACAAGAAGGACTGTACCGTTCACCGTCGACGATCGTTTGGTTTATCTCCTTCCAAGTCCCAATTCACAAAGCCTAGAACATTGATTCAGTTTTAGGTTATTATCAATCCAACTCAATAAAATTACTTAACTTTCCTAGACATCAACTTTACCCATTGTTTTTCACTATGCCTTATGGTTTTTAACTCGACTCCTAAGTGCATCATTTCCTCATTATTTATTACACTTACTCCCACTTAATGACCATCACACCCACCAAACAAGTCCTTAACAATCTCATAACATCCATACTTAATTATCCCCATCATTTCCTAACCTTAAACAAGGTTTTTGGTCCATACAGTGGCCTGTCCGAACTTGTGTCCGGACTTCCCAAGTTCGGACACAAGTCGAGACTCAAAACTGAAAACAGACGCATGTCCGAACATGTGTCCGGACTTCGGAAGTTCGGACATGGGTCGAGGAAAACTCAAAGTGGAAGCAGACACGTCCGAACTTGTGTCCGGACTTCCAAAGGTCGGACACAAGTCGAGACTCTGAAAATTTCCACACAACAGAGCCTGTCCGAACGTCCATGTCCGGACGGATGTTCGGACAAGGCAAAACACTCATTTTCTAAGCCTTCAAACACTTAACCAATTTTCACCAAACTTCTCATAAACCCTCATAATGTCTCCTAACATCATTTGGTACACTTATACCCTCATACAACATCCACAAAACTCATTTTCTATCTCCTTAAACACATTAAATCATTCACCAAAATCCACCTTAATCATTATACATTTTCCTTGTAATAACGCTAACACTTGTAATGCTTTCCTCTAGGTTTCTAGGTGGTGGTTCATACCTAATGTAACCACTATGCCAAATGTTTTCTTCACCACTATAACATCATCTCCCAAGCATCTCTCACTATCTAAAACTCTTTTAAGCATTTACTAAAAGTTCCTTCACAAGTTTAAACTTCCATCATCAACACATTATCTCCTTCCTAGTTGTGCACCAACATTTACCTAAGTCCTAAATACTCAAATACATTCTCTTGATTTCCTAAATCCTCCATGGTGATACCTAAGTCATTATAAGTCATTAGAACACCTCAACTTCACCCTTTTTCATCAAGACAACCTATAGAACATTCCTAGTACTTCCTTAGTCATTAAATTCCCTTAGAATATCTTAAACACTTAAACTCTCCTTTAAATTTTTGCCATGGGTTCTCTAGTATATAGTACCTCCTAACACATGGTTTTTCTCCATCAAACAACCAATACCACACAAATTCTCATCACAACACTTTAACACACAATCTACACTAAAACTTCACCACATCATCATATATTGCTTAAACTCAAAATGCTTGGCACTTAGGCCCTTAAATGACAACAATCTTAACCACTGAATTTCCACATATATTTGCCTTCAACCTGCGAATACACTCAACAAGGCTCCCATTGAAATAAAATGCTTCTTGTACTTCACCTTGATATTCTTAAACTATCTCTTTTTTCTCATTTGCTCCTTAGTCACAAGTTCACAAGTATAATCATTGTTTCTCCTAGGTTTTATATAACCCTTTTCTAATGTAAACTCAACACTAAGCTCATCATATACCTAAATCTCATTCCCTTAAACAACAAAACACCTTAAGGTAAGTAATTTACCTTGTTTTCTCACAAGCTTAAAAGCTTTCTTCCTTAGGTTTCCCTTTGTTCAATCTCGGTCACCAATGTGTGTCTCCTTGCCAATGTTCTAACCAATATCCAATGACTCCAATGAGTACTAGATAACACATTAACCCTAAGGAACAAACCCTAGGTTTAAAAATATGTTTTAAGGTATTAATGTGATTGTTTTACCTTGGTTTCTCAAGACAAACTTGGATATGAAGCAAGAAGGACCTCCTCTCTCCTTTGAAGAGTAGAAACAAGCTAGAACAAGGCATAAACATGGAGTTCCATGAGTATATATTTTCGGACATGTGAAGAAAATGGTGGAAACCTAGATTTTCTTACACTTTCTTTACCTTAAGAGAATGGAGATGCCAATGGAGTCTCCAAACTTGAATTTCCTCCTCTAATGGTGGTTTGACTTGGCACCAAAATGAAGCTCTTGAAGTTTTGAAAAGATAGAAAGGAGGAGCTTGAGCTAACTAAGAAGAGTATGTATTTTGTTTTGGATTTGGAGCTAAAATGAGCAAGATGTAGCCAAGGGAAGATGGAGCTTTCATGGAGGTGAGCTCTACGTGAATGGAGAAGAGAAAGAGAGCAAGAAACCGTGTGAACAAGGGAGAATGAAGAAGTGAGGAGAGAGGTAAGTAAATGTGATATTTATCTTAAAAGGTGAATAGTGTTTTTACTTTATAACTTACTTATTTTTGCTTTCTCTTTACTTAGCTAGATAAGTGTGGTGAGTCACACTTAAAAAACCGGCCCCCTTTAATGAATGAGGGTAGTTTAGTCTTTGTTGACCAAATGTCTCACTTACATAGACTTATGTTATAAACTAGCTTAATTATTTCACTATTCATCAAAAACAAGGCACATTGTTGTGAAATTTTTGATTTCCCATTGATATAGACCTCCAAATGTGATTATATATAGTACACATATTAATTAAGAGTAATGATGGACATTTAGCCATTCAAAACTCTTTACAAGACAATTTTTCAAAAACGTGCTTTAAGACTCCTTAAAGCACATTTTGTGTTTTAACTTGTTTTCAAGCTTGGTTTTCTTTGGTAATTGACTTAAAATGACCATTAGGATATTACTAAGGTCTTAGAACAATATTTGGGTACTCTCCCATGTCTCTCCAAGCTTGGAGCACGTTTTTGCTTAAACTGCTCTTTTGGTGTTTCCTTATATTTTCTTTGATTAGAAATGTTTCTTAATGTTTCTAAGGCATTATTTAGCCTCCTTATATCTTAGTTTATCATTTAAACACCATATCTAAGTTTGGGGTATTTCAAATTAAATGTTGTTACTTATAACATGTTATAATATGGTCTTAGTACAATATAATGTGACAGGAATTAAATAAAAAATCAATCCCAATTAACCTCCATGTTGGGCGCCATTTAGAGTGAATTTGACTAGGATTTTAGCAAGAAAAATGCCTTATGGAATGGTGACTCATCTAGCATGTGCCATATGATAATATGTCAAATAAATTCAGTCAAATGGGAGCCTCATTACCGATTACCTTCAAGGAAAAACAAGAAGAGATTAGCTTTTGAAAAGCAAGGGAATTAAATACAACTAAAGTAGATCTAGATTCCAACTTATACAAGTTGCAAGTGTACAAACAAAACAGCCCATGTTCTACCTATTGAGGCTGCCGATTTTATGCATAAATAAGGGGGAACGATTGCTGATTAACTAGTCAAAAGAATACACTACCTAACTAAGCATAATTCATAGTCAAATATAGACAAAATCAATTGTCTTATACAACACATTATGACCGATTTATATGCAAGAAAAGAAGGCTTGTTTGCCTTATAAAAATTAAACTAAGATACCTACCTACCTAGCCATGTTCCTATGTTTTCAATTGGCAAAAATCAGATGCCTATAATCAGTCCATGTTACCGTAAAATACAAGAGGAAGGAAGACAAATTGACATGGCATTCTACTTAGAAAGTTCAAAAGAAAACACATACCTACCTTGCCTTTGTCTTCTAGTTTCAATTATCAACCAAAGCCTCCATTATGCCTTGCCAATCAGCCGAAAATGTGCTTGAAACATGGGCATTTATTGAGCCAAACAAACAATTAATAAACAAGGAAAAGATTAGTAAAATTTGACATTAAATTATCAAAAGAAAAATTCCTTCCATTCTCACCTTATTTTCCTACGTGAGCCTTCATTCTTCCTTTGCCCACTCCATTGCGATTGTAAGGCTTCCAAACTCTCTCTTTTCCTTCTTCATTTGTTAGTTAATTCCTTAGAGCTTCAAAGCTCCATTAATGGTGTTCTAAGTTCTAACACCATTTTAATGTAATTTCCTAGCATTTCTCATCAAGCCTTGAAGCAAAAACCTTCCTAGGACAACTACAAGATTTCGGCTTCAATTTATACACCAAGGGAGTTGTCTTAAATCAACATAAATCCAAGGAGCATCCAAGATCATCTTAAGGTATTTTTCATGCTTGAAAATCCTTAAGACACATTTTATGTGTATCCCAAATTCTACATCTTATAAAGCTATTTTCTTCATCAATTTCATGAAGGAAAATTGATGCTCCATCCATCCTAGAAGTGCCGAAAATATAAGGTAAAATACCTAAGGTAAATCCTTGAAAACTACTTATAAATCTACTAAAGATCTTTGTTAAGATCTAACTCCTAAACCCCTTCCTCTCTTGCATAAAAACCAAAGAGGAACATCAATCTACATTGGAGGAAGCTTGGGAATTCAAGAGGAGTTCAAGTACTTAATCATCCTTTATTAAGAGTAAGTTTACTAAGCAAATCTTTATGTTTTAAGCTTGTTTAAGCTCTTAAAAATTGTATAAAAATTATGTACACCTTCTTAGGTATTTAAAACCGAAACTATATGGTAATGCATACCAAGAATATAACTTATAATATATATGGTAAGCTTATTACCTTAAGACACATTTTTGTATTACAAAAATTACCTATGATAGATAATTATTTGTGCCGAATTTCTAGGACAAATATGCTCCTTTTTGAGCTAAAGATCAATCTAAGACATTACAATAATTTTTACATGAGTTATATGACACATATGTATTTATGTATAATTATTATAAATTATAAATCAAGTTTTAGAAACTATATGGCAACATATTATTATTGCCGAATTCAAATGGTGAAGAATAGTTTTTAATGAGCTATATGTATATAAATACATACTATGAATCTTGGGTAAGTTAAAAATAATTACTAGTATTTAAATGACTAGTTTAATAAGTTATGTGGTAAAAATATAACTTTTAGAAAGTTTGGGGAAGATAATGTAATTAGAGAATAAAATGTGTCCTTGGCATAATTATAATATAATAAGGTGTGAGAATTAATATTATGAATTTTGGTTGAATTAAATAAGTGTTTAGTAGTTAAAACAACAATTTATAAAGTTTTGGTGCTATTATGTAATTTTTGGAAAGATTGGTGTAAAACCGAGAATCACATAAGTTTATGGGTATATTAATGTATTAAGTATGAAATTAGACTTTGGTCAAAGTGTTGACCGAA
>JAIOTZ010001695.1:0-29903 GCA_023374045.1 Limonium bicolor | reverse complement strand
TACGTTTATAAGTATATAATACGGGTAAGACTAATAAACTTGCATTTGTGTGATAAAATTAACAATTAATACCTTAAAACTTGAGATATATATATATATATATATATATATATATCATCCTATTCTGGGCCGATTAATTTATTACTGTCAACCATCATATCCGTATCACCATTCGAACCCCCTTGAAGAAAAAAAAAAAACCTCAAATGGCGACGCAAGAGATCATTCCGAAATCAAACGACAGTGAAGATGAAGAGACGACATTAACGAAGGCAGCATCGCTACTGGGCGCTATTTCCTTCCCTATGACAATGCTAGCCACCATAGAGCTCGGCCTCCTGGAGATCATAGCAGAGAAGGAGAAGGAGAGGGGACCATTAACCGCCTGTGAGGTGGTGGCTGAACTGAACACCAGTAATCCTCTGGCGGCTAACATGGTAGAGCGTATGCTTCGGCTCCTGGCTGGCTACTCCGTCGTGAGCTGCTGTAATGAGGTTGGAAAAGGGTACGTGTTTGGTGTGACCCCAGTAGGAAGGCACTTCATTAACGACCAGGATGGGGTTTCGCTCGGACCAGTGGTGAGGCTGCTTCAAGACAAGGTTTTCGTGGAAAGCTGGTAATTAATCAAACTTAGTTATAGTGCTTAATTAACGAATCAATAAATTGATTCTTGGTTATTCATGATTGCCTTTTGTTTATATACAAATGTAGTTGTGAGAAATAATACAAATAGTTCTAATTTACATTAGTATGGATCGCCTTCGCCTATATGATGCAGGTATAAACTGAAAGATGCGGTCTTAGAAGGAGGGATACCATTTGACAAAGCGCATGGGGTGGGTGCGTTTGAGTATCCGAAACAAGACCCAAGATTAAACCAAATATTTAACACGGCAATGTCCAATAACACAGCAATATTGATGAGGATGCTCCTTAAATCTTACAAGGGTTTTGAGAACATTGATAGACTTGTTGATGTTGGTGGCGGTGTTGGTCAAAATCTTAAGATCATCATGTCTAAATACCCTACAATTAAGGGTGTCAACTTCGACCTTCCTCATGTGACAAGCAATGGAATCTCTCATCCTGGTATGACGACACAGTGACTTGACTTTTTATATATGGTAGAGGTACAATATCAAATATTCACGTGCATCAATGGCAGGAATGGAGCAGGTCGGTGGTGATATGTTTGAAAGTGTGCCAGAGGGAACCGCTATTTTTATGAAGGTATACGTATATGAAATCGTGATGAATTGTGCGCAAATTAAATTTCAGATAACCTAAAAACTATAGAAGACTAACTTTTTGACTGTGGAAAAAAACCAAAAACACATTCTCAGTCAATCCTCCATGACTGGGATGATGATCACTGCATCAAGTTGTTAAATAATTGTTATAAGGCACTTCCGCCCAAGGGGAAGATCATCGTCATGGAGTCTGTCACGACTGAGGGATCCCAAACAACCCTTGCTGCACGGATGATGTCTGAAAAAGATCTCATCATGATGACTCAAACTTCGGGAGGAAAAGAGAGGACCAAGCAAGAGTTCACTACTTTGGCTATGGCTTCTGGGTTCGTCGATGTAAGGGTTGTAGCCCGCGTTCATATCTTCACGATCATGGAGTTTTCCAAGTAAAACAAGAAGATCAACCTTTTATGATAGATCTGTAACAGGGTTCTTAATTAAGTAATCTATTATTATTAGTTATATGTTTTAATTTTGTTTATGCCGAATTTAATAAGGTTTTGTATCATTACCCGGTTGTGTCGCGCCGACTCTTCTCTTTGATGATCGAAATAAAATAGTTCATAGAAAAATCATAATAAAATTGTAAAAATAAAATAGAAAACCATAAAAATATGTAGTCTTTTGGAAAACATAATTAGAAATCAAGTTTTTAACAATTAAAATTAAAAAATAAACCAGATGATGTGTGAAATGACACATGTGTAACTTAACCTATTACATTTACATATAAGAAAAAAGAATTGAGTGGTTCTGATTGAAAAAAAAAAAAGATAAAAGTGGAATATAGATACTAATATGGACTATAAAAGTCCCTGGACTATTCTGGACTCATTTACAGCTATTAGATAAAAAAAAAAATATTAATGGAGGGTTCAGATTATATGCTTTTACAAATTTGTGAAATTATCAAATTAAATATGAGTTGGTACCATATTTTGTGGGATTGGATATCCACGTTCGAATACCAAAATTGATTAATATCTTCCTACTCCAACGCTATTCTTCACGACTCATTCTACATTGCGATTCTTCACAGCAATCTCACAAAATAACTCTTTACATTATGCCTCTCTCCATCCTCATTTGAAACCCTAACCTGCGAACAACAAAGATACATTGACTACCGACATCTGAAGAATTAATAGCATTCACTGCGTCTCTCTCCATCACCGTGACCTACCAATCGAATTCGAGAACCAGTGTGTCTGTTTCTCCTCGTTCAAGCCATTCAAGTTGTCAACTTTGGCAGGGAACATGTAGTACCCTGCTGATGTGCCAAAACCAAAAGCTTGTTTTCAGTAAGTAATTTTATTCGGATCGGACCTGTTTGTTTGTTTGTAGTGGGGGCATTTGATGAATTCACTTTGTCTTTTTTGATTTTATAGATATCGAGATGATGTATTCTCACAGAACTTTAATTAAACTAGTATTAATTATTGACTACAAAACATAGTTAGTTACAAAATAACTGGTAGCTAGATTAATATCTCTTCTTTTTTTATTAAGGGTTGAATCTGCAACCGGAAGAACAACACTCTACTTAGTCTCTCTTGACAGTACTTTGCATATCTAATTGCACACATAAGCTCCTGGTAATTGTGATTCATTGTGTGAATTTTTTATAGATTTATAGCAGCAAAAACAATGAATTTTCTATGAAGCCATCGATTTGGGCTAACGTCTGCTCCTATGTTCGTTCTCTTCTTGAGCGAGTGATTTACACTATTGCTCTTCTCGTGTATGCGCCTCACTGGTACATCTTATGCATATGATTGGTACATCTTATGCATATGATTGGTACATCTTATGCATATGACTGGTACTTCTTATGCATATGACCGGTACTTCTTATGCATATGACAGGTACTTCTTATGCATATGACAAATACTTCTTCTGCATATGAATGGTACTTCTTCTGCATATGGATGGTACTTCTTTCTGCATATGGATGGTACTTCTTTCTGCATATGGATGGTACATCTTTCTGCATATGGATGGTACATCTTTCTGCATATGGATGGTACATCTTTCTGCATATGGATGGTACTTCTTTCTGCATATGAATGGTACTTCTTTCTGCATATGAATGATACTTCTTTCTGCATATGAATGGTAATCCTTTATGCATATGAATGGTACTTCTTTCTACATATGGTTGGTACTTCTTTCTACATATGGCTAGTAGTGTGTTACTCTGCTTTATTATGTTTTTTTGAACATTATGTAATTTTATTCTGTTTCATTATGTCAGGTTGATCTTTGTGCTTGTGGTGTGCTCTATGATGAGAACAAACTAGCTGATAAATGAAGAGCTGAGGTAGAAGATTCAAAAGAAACGACACATGCAAGGAAGTGACAAAGGGCTTGACACAAAAGAAAGAGATAGTTTAGTCGCATCTGTGTGTTGAGACTTGTCATTTACTCATCATTGTACATATGCTTTTATTTTGTTATATAATTAGAATACTAAGTCAATAGCTGTGAGCTACACCGTCGAAAATCAAACCAAACACCACGAATCCCCTAATGATACACTTAGCATCTGTTCAATATGTACCTATGTATCATAATTGTCATGAACATATCCAAACACAATAAATTCATAAACGAAACACCTAGCATCTGTTCAATATTTATTCATGTATCAACCAAATACGGTGTTGGTAACAATACTATCTGTAATGACATTTATATAATTTTATAGCAAAAAAGATATAATACATCGATATCAACATAACCAAACACCACAAAACCCCTAATTAAACACGTAACACCAGTCCAATACGCACCAATGTATAAACATTCTCATTAATATAGCCAAATATTAAAACACCTAATACCTGTTCAATATGTACCGTGTATCAACCAGACACTGGATTGGTAATAATAATATCCGTAAAGAATTGATATTCTTTTTATAGCAGAATAATATCCGTAAAGAAATTGATGTTCTTTTTATAGCAGATAGGATATAATACACTGACAACAATATAACCAAACACCACAAATTCCCAAATGAAACACCTAGCCCTTTTCAATTAGTACCTATGTATAAACACCATTATGAACATAGCCAAACACCACAAATTTCTAAACGAAGCACCTAGCATCTATTTAATATGTACCTGTATGCATCAACCACAAACGATATTGTTAACAATACTATCTGTAAAGACATTGGTACTTTTTTCTAGCATACACGATATAATATACTGACAATAATATAACTAAACACTACGAATCTCCTAATGAAACATAAAAAATCACAACAACTAGAGTAAGCGGAAGATAAAGAAAAAATGTTGGATAAAAGAAAAATAATTAGACAAATCCTAACAAAATTCATTATTATTTGAATGTGCAATTTAATAAATAGAAATAATTTAGCACGAAATATAGTATCCCATGGATTAGATTATGGTGTTTTGTTCTTCATTTCTAGGTATACTTTTATGTACGTTTACGTCAAATGTAAAAAACACCGAGACAAGTAAAACAATCAGATTATCTTGTTTCTGAATAGGTAAAGATATGCAAAATATTTTATATTATAATGGTAATTAAAAAATTATAATTATACAAAATATATAAAAGATATAAAAAGAGTAAAAATATTTCTTAAGTAAAAATATATATATTTAAACAATGGAGAGGAATTTAGGAAAAATCTTAACAACTTTAAATTTTAAAAAGAATTATTTTTACAATTAATTTGTAAATGATAAATCTTATTTGTACGATCCATAGATTTAGTAACTTTATTTGTTAGTTGAAAAAATTGTGGGGGTAAAGTAATAAAATATAGGTAAATTTAAATAAATATACACATAATATATAATTTAAGTAATTAATAACTAAATGTATTATTATAAACAAAGATATTATTGTGATGATGTGTAATTTTAAAATTAAAACTAGATGAAGTTGTAAAAGTAAACATAACTACTAATATTAATTACTGAATAATAATATAACTACCACCAAATGTACGTAATAAAAATATATAAATATCTTCCACCAATCACATATTGACCAGGACATTCAGGGACTCAATGTGAGTCCAGGACCGAATCCATCCCCGTGCATAAATGGATTCACTCCTGGACATATACCATATCCCTAAATGTCCTGGTTTAGTTTTCCTTATTTATTTGTAGTTTTTTAATAAGTCATTATAGTAATTAGTCCTTATTTTGTGCAACTTCCCGTAAACTAATTTTCAAAATACTCATATTAATTAGGAGGTAACTTCCTCAAGATTGTATTTTATAAATATAACTATTAATCTTAGTACTTTTTTATTTCTCTTCCACATTTTCTTAAACTACCCACTATAATTATGGTGTAATTTTTATTTAAAGATTATTCATACTAAATTCATGGAATTATATATTTTGTTGAATAATATTTCCTTAGTTATATTAAGTTAACAAATGTATCTTAATTATAAAATCATCAGACTTGATTTTATAGCACTATGTACATATTTTATTATAATACGGTCTTTATTTAATTAAATGTTGGTATGTCTACAATTGTACATTGGTATATTGTGAGATAGTTTTTATTATCGTGTACATTTTATAACAATTAATTACTATAAGTATGCAAGTAATATATCTTTTGATATTTACTTATATTCTTTTTTATATTTTACTACAATTTTTAAACTATCATCATCGGTAAATCATTATATATATATATTATATTTTAAATTATTTTGTTGAATAATATTCACTTATTCAAAATAAGTAAACATGAGATTTCTAATTTCTATGTCTTATATGACTTATGTATATTAATTATTGAATTCAAGCTGATTTACGAGTATTTATTTCACTATAGGAAGGTTGTAATTTAATCTAATGATGTAATTGTGTAGTGTATATATTGAGCAGGTGTTAGGTGTTTCATTAGAGAATTCGTGGTGTTTGGTTATAACGATGTTGGTGTATTATATCATGTGTGCTAAAAAAGATTACCAATGTTTATACGAATTGAAATTTTACCAACACCATGCCTAGTTTATACACAGGTACATACTGAACATGTGTTAAGTGTTTCGTTTAGCGATTTGTGGTCATCGGCTATGTTCATAATGGTGTTCATACATAGGTACAAACTGAACATGTGCTTGGTGTTTCATTAGTGGATTCGTGGTGTTTGGTTATATTATTGGTTAAGGTATTTTAAGTGCAATATGTAGGTACTTTGCTTAGGGGTAAGAGGTATTACATTCTGATTGTTAGTGCAATTGACTTTTTTTGTTAATGGGTAGTGTTACCAGTATCATTTATAATTTGTGGTACTTTGGTAAGGTATTTAAAGTGCAATGTGTAGGTATTTTGTTTTGTGGTAAGAGTTATTACATTCTTATGGTTAACCGTAACCCAATACTTTGTCATACCCATTTGGTATATCATCAACTTATGTTGATGATAATTATTAATTGTCAATGGTGTTTTAAAAAATTGGTTAAGGTATTACATTTTGATAGTTAGTGCAATTGATTTTTTTTTCTTCATAACTCACATTGTATCAAGTATCACTTTGTGTGGTACTTTGTAGATTTCACACTTGGTACTTTTTTCAACAACATATGGTATCTCAACAACTTAAGTAGTTAATAACTATAATTTGTCAATGGTGTTTTTTTATCCGATAAAGGTATTTAAAATGCAATGTGAAGGTATTATGCTTTGGGGTAAGAGGTATTACATTCACATGGTCATTGGAATGAAATAATTTTTGTTCTTAATTCATAATGTAACCTGTGTACTATACAACAGACTAACATATACATCCAGTGAATCTTTCCTTCCATATCATTTAACATCAATCATACAACGAATGAACAAATCCAACAATAAGTAGTACTGCCCTGTATTCCTCTCCCATCATCTACAAATATCCTCGCTCTAAGCAAAGGAAGTTGGTACTCTCAATTCAACTTCACGTTTCTACTCATCCCTTTCCACACCGTGTGCTCTTTTGTGTCAATCCTCCGGTAACTGAGATCCATGGCTGCAAAGATGAAATCAAACAGTACAATTAATCAAAGGGACCACATAGAAAAGATTAGGAAAGACAAATACTGAATCGGTGCTAGTGCCACTAATCTTGAGAGTAAATTTGTCTAGGATTCAGCCTCGTCTTTCAGCCATAAATCTCTACAGAGGCGGAGACACAATGAAAATTAAGAGAGACGCAGAGCATGATGATTACTTGTTCACCAGTTAGGGTTGCAAATTTACCGTGAGTGAAAAAAAATGAAGATAACCGTGAACTTTTGTCCTGAATTCAGCCTCGTCTTCCATCTTGTTTGCAAAATATAGCAGTTCCAACAATTAATCTCCACAAAGACCGAGACACATACGAACAATGAAGAGAGGCGTCGAAGACTAGCCAGGCAGTGCGTGACGTGAGAGATTGAACGCAGAGGCAGTGCGTGGCTTCTGCAGCAAAATTACAAACCTTTTGGTGCAGAGATCTATATGAGATATTTGAATCAAGAGAATAGTTTAATGAGTAAACAGCTGGCTTCAATAATTCGAAATCAAGGAGATAAGGTTTTAGAGGGCCCATAGCGTCATAACGCGATAATAGTATATCTTATCAAATACTATTATGTAGCATTTATTAATAGTTTTACTATCAACCAAAATAAAAATCTTAAATCTTTTCTTGTAACCTAAAATATCTTTACCTACTATAGGCAAATTCGACCCAACGGTCTGGGTGCACCAACTATTGCACGGAATACTTACGTGACAGTCCAGTCACATGTTGAATGGACAGCTGATGTGACATATGAGGTGAGAAAAAAATTTATATTAACATTAAATGGTTATAACTTTTAATATATAAGTCCAAAATGAAAGAAAATTATACCATTGTTCATCTAAATTCAAGCTCTTCAAAACAAGACCAGTCATGGATATGTTTTGACAACTTTTAAAAAAATTTATTTTTTACATGTGTATGATGATACACTAAAATGATAATATGATTCATTAATTTTGATATTATGATTCATTAAAGTTGATATTATCATTCATTAACTAATAAGTGGTGAATTAGATTAAAAATTTCCAAACCGATAAAAAATCATTATTGTTTTGTAGTGTATTATTATTGTATGGTGTATTTTAAACAAGATATGGTGAATCATGTACTTTTCATACATAGCAAATATTATTTTGTATTATATTATTGTTTAATTTTTTTATTTTTATATGTATATTGATAAACTAAAATGATATGATTCATTAAATTTGATACTATGATTCATTAATTAATAAGTAGTGAATTAGATATCAAACTTTGGAACCGATAAAAAATCATTATTTTTTTGTAGTGTATTATTATTGTTGTATGGTGTATTATAAACCTTCTATGGCGAATCATATATTTTTCGTACATGCCAAATATTGTTTTGTGTTGCATTATTGTTTAAATTTTTTATTTTTATATGTTTGCGATGATACACTAAAATGAAGATATGATTCATTAACTTTAATATCATGATTCATTAAAATTGATATTATGATTTATTAACTAACAAGTGGTGAATCCTTATTGTTTTATGTTATATTATTATCATTTTATGATGTACTATAATTATTTTATGGTGTGTTATTATTATTTGTATGTTGCAATTTAAGCTTTATATGATAAATCATATTTTTTCTTGATATACCAACTCATAAACAAATATTGAATCATTATTGTTTTTTGGTGTATTATTATATTTGTGATGTATTTTAAGCTTTATACGGTGAATCATAAGTCTTGTTGATATGTGTAAATGTATACATGTAAATTAAAAAAATTTTTAAATTTGTCAAAACATATTCATGTTTAGTCTTATTTTGAAGAGCTTGAATTTAGATGAACATTGGTGTAATTTTTTTATTTTAGATATATATTTTAAAAGTTACAACAATTTAAAATTAATATAACAAAAGACAACCCGAACAACTACTATGATAGGTGCGGATAACATGCTGTTAATTAAAATGAGAAAGATATATAATATTGATGAATATGAGAAAGAAGTACACGCTTTGCTTTATGCTTACGTGGTGGGTCTGTTGCATACAATCCTGCCCACTACTTTTTTGTGCTGACTGGACTGCCATCTCATTTGGGCTGCTCCATTATAGGTGCGGATAGCCCGCACAATCTACGCGCTGCCTACTATAATTACTTAATGTTTAAAAAGTGTCTATAAAAGAACTATAAACAATCACAACACTATCATTCCACCTACGTACTACACCGCGAAAACTTTATGTAGTACTCCATCTTATTCAAAAGGAGATAAAAAATTAGTGTATTCTTTTTTTTTACGAGCGTGGAGGAATAAACATGTCCTGATAAAGTATAAAAGGAAATATTAAAAATATAAAATGATATAATTTAAACCTAATTTTAAACGCTAAAACCACTTATTACTTCAACAGGAAGTAGAATTACATTGAAACTAATTTGATATGTTGACACTTACAAGATATAGATTGTATCAAAACAAGAACACTATTTTTTTAAAAAAAAGATAAACAAGAACACTATTGATGCTGCTTGATTCACGTGGAATAATTGGTATAAATATAATAACGCAGAATCGACTACACGGCCAGGTTGTCCACTGTGTTGTACAGTCCACTTATGTGGTAGTCCAGTCAATATACTTACTAGACTGTTTATGTGGCATATGGGTGAGAAAAAAATTTATATTAACTTTAAATAGTTGTAACTTTTAATATATAAGTTCAAAATGAAAAAAATTATATCATTGTTCACCTAAATTCGAGCTCTTCAAAACAAGACCAGTCATGAATATGTTTCGACAACTTTGAAAAAAAATTATTTTTACATGTTATGATGATACACTAAAATGATAATATGATTCATTAATTTTGATATTATGATTTACTAACTAATAAGTGGTGAATTAGATAACAAACTTTAGAACCCATTAAGAATTATTATTATTTTGTAGTGTATTATTATTGTTTGGTGTATTTTAAACCTTATATCTTATATAGTGAATCATGTATTTTTCGTACATACCAAATTTATTTTGTGTTGTATTATTTTTATTTTTTTATTTTTATATGTTTACGTTGATACACTAAAATGATGATATGATTCATTAACTTTGATATTATGATTCATTAAAATTTATATTATGATTCATTAACTAATAAGTGGTGAGTTAGGTAACAAACTTCGGAACCGATAAAAAATCATTATTGTTTTGTAGTGTATTATTATTATTGTATGGTGCAATTTAAATCTTCTATGGTGAATCATGTATTTTTCATGCATACCAAACATTGTTTTGTATTACATTATTGTTTAAATTTTTTTATTTTTATTTGTTTGCTATGATACACTAAAATGAAGATATGATTCATTAATTTTGATATTATGATTCATTAAAACTGATATTATGATTCATTAACTTGTTGTGAATTAGATAACAAACTTTGAAACTAATAATGGATCATTATTGTAATGCATTATTATTGTTTTGTGGTGTATTATTATTATTATCTATATGATGTATTTGAAGTCTTATATAGTGAATTATATATTTTTTTAACATACCGATTTCAAAACAGATGATGAATCATTATTGTTTTGTAGTGTATTATTATTGTTGTATGGTGTATTTTAAACTGTATATGGTGAATCAAGTATGATTGTATAAAAAATATAAAATTTTAAAGTTGTCAAAATATATTTATGTCTGATATTGTTTTGAAGAGCTTGAATTTAGATGAACAGTGATATAATTTGTTTTCATTTTGGACTTATATTTTAAAAGTTATAACCAATTGAAATTAATATAGTAAAAAAACAACCCAGTCAGCAAAACAATCCAGTCAACAGCTAACTGGACTGCCAAGTGGATAGGGTTGCACAATGATGGACACGGCTTGGCCGCACAATCTATCGTCTGATATAATAAATGTCAGTGTAGGGCATATTTGAAAGTACTCCCTCCGTCATGAATTGACCGTTCTGTTTGCTTTATGGCACGTTTTTTCACTTCAATATTAAGCATATAAGATAAAATAATTTTATAAAATTTAATTTTGTAATATATAGTTTAACACGTAAGGAATCATATGTAAAACTTAAATTTTAAAAATTATTTTCTCTTATATGTTAAAAATTGAAGTCAAATAACATATCCAAATAGTAAACAGACCGACCAATTTGGACGGAGGGAGTATGATATATGTTGAGTGAAGATTTTTTGTCGTCGTACCAACTCGAGCCCCCCCCCCCCACCCCCTTTGGCCTATCATTTTTGTCTTCGTGGTGCATGTATAGGTCTCACACTGACATCTATATAGCGTCTCCCCATGTCAAATTTTGTATAGTTCTCTTATCGTCTATAATATGCATTATTAAAAAAAAAGATTTCTATTTGGGCCTTTTCACCGTACATGTCCCATGTATATATATATATATTATAAACTGGCGTAATTGTGTATATTCATTGATTGTATAGCTCAGCGGCTACAGTTTTGACCACGAGAAACAATTGTAATTGCTCTAATCGTACAGAGTGACTCTCTATCTATATATTCTGAATACAGGCTGTAATAATACTGGGTATATATATTGGACCATATATTTATCGGGCTAAATTATTCTAGTACTGTATTGGGCTTTAGACTGTGGGCCTTATTATCTCCTTTATCCCCCCGCGTGAGAGCGTAACATTTGAAAACGGGTTGTGGGCAGCGGTTTAGTCAGGGGCGGCTTAGAGCAAGGCCTGGGTGTTCCATTGAACAGGGCCTCCAAATTTTGGGGGCCCCAAATTTTTTGGTTCCTATTTTTTATAAGAAAAATTAAAATTAATTTAAAAGGAAAAAACTATGTATAATTAATTAATTAACTATTGATTGAGTTTAAAAATATTAAGTTTTTGAAAAGACAAATAAATAAATAAAGCTTGGTGAAATTGTTTCTATTTTAGTATTATCTATACTTTTCATCTCCCATCTCTATTCAACCGATTATAAAACTCTCACAATTCTTTTGCAATATTACTCCAAGTCCCATCCTTTTTAACAATATGCTAGTCTACATTCTTTCAACTTTTTCAAGATAGACTACCGATTTTATAAAGAGAAAAGATTAAAAAGTGCATTACGGTAAATATACTATGACATTACTATAAGAATGACTATTTTAAAGTGATTATTCGGTAATAGTATACTTTTTCTAGTTTGTTTATATTGTCGTTTTTTAAACATTTTATCACATTCTATAATTTAATATATTTATATTGTGACACAACTAAATTAAATTTTTATACTTTATACATAGGACCCTGTTTAAATATTCAGCACAGGGCCCCTCAAATTGCTGAGCCGCCCCTGAGTAGAATCGTATAAGTGGAAGACGGAGAAGAGATGAATGTCTCATGAGTTCTCTTTTTGTTTCCTTATATTTTCTATAATAAATGTGACATTGATTGCTATGATAAGAACTAGGATTAGAAAGTTGGTGCGCTTTCCTGATGTGCCACTTGCCTGTTAGTTGGATTGCTAACGTAGGGGTTGCCACGAGATGGGGCTGGCATCACTCATGATGGGTCCTTGTCACGAATGAAACTTCCTCGCTCTACTTGGCTGCCCATCCTTAATTGTGAAAAGGACACTTGATCTCTTGAAGTATTAATGGTATGTCAAAAAGGCATGCGAGTTGGTAACCATGGGTATTCAAGATGGAAATGACAGGTTATCCGATAGGACTGATAGGATAGAGTGTCAAATAAGCGTGTACTGAGTCATGAGTGTTCCTTTCAGTTGGTGGCACCCGGCTGTCTTTACTCGGTTCTTTAAGGCATGGTAATTAAAGCTGGATTGTAGACTCGATGTTTGCTAGCCAGGGCATTCCCCAACAAAGGTCTTCATTTTGCCAATCGATGATTTGTCACCCAGGTACATGCTATCATAGGAGGGAGATGTGATTAGGACTCTTAATAATATGGTTACGGTATGAGTTATACTGGACCAACACTAGCCCCAAGTCCCACTTTCGAAGTTTACAAGGGAAGCGGGACTTAAGAAGTTGTTCGGATTTTGCTTTTAAAACAAAAATTGAAACAAAGGAAAAGGATGGTGATAGGTTTTACCGGGTGTTCCCGTATCCCCAGTCCCCTAAGTTTTACTTTCGGGGGTCATGCGAAGGGACTGGTGCGAAGTGACGGCTGGTGTGAGGCGATGCTTGGGTCAGTAATTGAGAGTGCGTTATCGATGCTATCAAGTCGTTGCTTTTTCGTAGTGGCGAATGTGTGGAGTGGGCTGTGTCGCCCATTTTTATTGGAGCATTGAAGGGCTTGATGGGAAGGTTGCGAGAACGGTGCAAGCGTTTGTTGAGTTTTCTCAGCTATAAATACCATTGGATACGGAGGAGATCATTGCACCTCTCTTTCTTGTCTTTGTTAGCTATTTGTTCTTTGTTCCTTCCTTTTGTACTTCGAAAAAATGGCTTTGTTGCCCATAATTTTGAGATTGCCGTTCATGAAAGGACCAATGCACGGCGGTAGAGCACGAGTTGGCTTGGTCTTTCTGAATCTGTTGGCTACGTGGCCGATGATCCTAGTGGTGATGATGAAGTTGCCGATTGCCGAGGTGTTGATGGTGTAGACGAAATTGGAAGGAGATTTGATTATGAAAATGACGACAAGGGAGGGTAACCGCTGGTCTAAAAGTGGATTTGATCCTAAAAGATTGAATTCTTTTCTCAGGTTAGTGGTGGTCTCTTTAGGTTGACAGAACGACAGCTTCTCTGTGCTCCTGAATTGTGGGAGTGGTGCAAGTACATTCTCAAAGCGAGTGTTGCACAAGGGATCATGTTGGGTGTCTCTTGGTGGTGTTTCCTAGTGGTGGAGTTAAGTGTTTGCAGGCACCACAAATTAGCTCTGTCGCCAGTTAAAATCCTTGCTCGCGCGCGGAGGCTAATAGAGCAAGGGTGTCCTCCCTGGATGGTTTACTTGTGTAGTAGTGAAAACCGATGTTGGCTTGTGTCGTAGGATTTTGTTGTACGCGTTTGTAGTTTTGTTTCTTGCTTGTTTGTAAGATAACCGAATTGTAGGTTATGTAAAAATTTATGATTAATAAAGAGTTACCGGTACCTTTTCCTTCTTTTTTTTTGATAATTCGGGCTTTCGCCATTTATTCAAAAAAAAGTTCCTGGTGAAACCAGGTGGATGGGTGTGCGTTGGGCCTCATTAAAACCTTGCTAAGTAAAACCGAATGGGAAAAAATCCAGCAAGGAAAAAGAGTACCCCCCATCCAGTACAGCCCTATGAGTCTTAAACCAAAAACAAAATAAGCGTGAAACAGTATATGCTATCCTAATACAATCCGATCTGATCCTCTATTCTATGTTACCTGGTTCGATCACAGAATTTCGCAAGAGTAGAGGGGGGAGAGAGAGAGCCTTAGTTGGAGTCGAGTGTAAGTTTGATTGCCAAATGTAGCGTGTTTTATTTCATGGGGGTACATCCCTATTTATAGTATTTTGGGCCTTGGTTCCATGGTGCCAGCCTGTATTTTACATGTATAAGTACAGTTTTACCCTCTCTTAGTATCTTTGGCTGACCACAGGCGGTCGGTCGTACGGTATTTTGCCTTGTCTAAGTCCTATTTCATCCGTCTGGAGACGGCCGGATGTCCTATGTGCTTCTACTTCCATCCGGCTGAAGCGGCCGGATGCTCTATGCAACTTTATTCTCATCCGGCTAGGCCGGCCGGATGCTCTCCGTGTCTTGTTTTGACTTGGCACCATTTCTTCCCTTCTCATCAGTCCCACAAGTTCTATCTTTCTGAATTCTTGGAGAAGAATAGAACTTCTGTGTCCTATGTCTGTGCTTTGGTGAAAATTTTTGTGACTGCAACCATCCCTGAGGTTCTTTGGTCTGTCTATGCCTCGTCTTTTTCCTATCTCAGTCCCACAAGTTCTTTTTCTTCATATCCGGAGAGAAAGAACTTTTTACTGGCCACGCGCGAAGCTTGTGACCCGAACCTGCTTTTTACCCCGCTTTTTTGAATTTTCCGCCTGTCTTTAGTGTGGAATTTGCAGGGTCTCTCTTTCGTCCAAACGTCGGAACCGTCTTTAGGAAGCGTGTAGCTCTTTCTTTTCCCTATAAAAAGTGTTTTTTGTTTGCACACGCATATATATATTATTTATTTGGGCGGGAGAAAACTTTCCTTAAAGTCCGAGTTTTTGAGCTTCTTTCTCTTTCTTCCTTTTCTCTCTTGTTTCGACTGCCCTTCTCCCTCTCGCTACTCTGCTATCGCGTTCCCTTTGCTGTCGTTGTCCTTCGCTTCCTCACTAAGTTTCAACAATGTCCACTTCCGCCGCAAAACACAGTAAGCTCGCTGCAAATTTTCCGCCGGCTATTGAGGCGATTCAGGGCTGCCGCTCCTCTAATGGCTTCCGCCCTTCGTATCTGAAACCTGTAAAGGCCTTCTTGTCCGGGCGCGAGCCTTCTCCTTCCTCCCTTGATTATTCTTCCCTCTGTGATTGCCTCAGGGGGGTCGATGCCCCACGGGGCACCCATATTTACCTACCGTCCCCCGACTCTCACCCCAATGATGATTTCGGGCCGTGGGTACGTGGTCTACGCCGATTTCTTCCGCTCCGGCCTGACCATTCCCCCACATCCCTTTGTCCTGGGGTCCCTCCTTCGCCGCTGCTGTTCTCTCGCCCATCTCCACCCAAAAGCCATTTCCCATCTTCACGCTTTTGTCTCTCTTTGTGAAGAAAGCAAGATTCGGCCGGAAGGTACTGATTTTGTTCAATTCTTCACGGTTAGAGTCGATCCCAATAGTCTAACCCTTATCGTAAAGGTCGGTTATTCCCTTTTTGACTATAAGAAGGCTCATGGGTGGAGTCCACGATGGTTTGTCATTGTCCCTCCATCCGGCCGGATCTTGGGCGTCCCTTACTGGGCTGAAGTTGGCAAAGGCCAGTTGATCTCTCCTGAAACCCCTCCGGCCGAGCTGCCCATTTCGAAGATTCTGAGGGCAGTAAATAAGAAGCCACCGACCGTCAAGGCGTTTTTCACAAAAGCACGCCTATCCTCCTTGAAGACTTATCAAAGTAAGTGTTTTTTCATTTCCGTACACGTTTTGTCGTCTTCGTTGATTTGCTCATTGCTTCGGTGTGTCGTATGTAGACTTCTTCCAGAAGGGGGAGAAGATTGGCCCATTCCACAGCTGGAACTTCGTCACCTTCAAGGTTGGGGACGAGAAAATCAACTACTACGACACTCTGGAGGCGGCTACTGATGCGGCTGAGCAGCTTCTAGGGGATAGCCCTCCTCCTACAAAGCGTCCCAGGCAAGAAGCCAAGGATGACCAAGCTGGTCATTCAAAGAAAAAGAAAAGGGTGGAATCCCCGGATCATGCTACGGCCGGATTGTCAGGTACTTGGCACGTGATCCCCGAGTCCGGGCATCGCGTCTTCCTTCCCCTCACCCCTGGTTCGGGTCTGGACCTTGGTTCTCGCCTGGGGCGGGAGTCCGGTCATCCGACTCCTATTTGCGAGCAATTTCCTGATTTGACGGGTTACTTTTCTTCAGATCCTGCTCAAGAAAACACCCTGGAGGCCACAGACCTCCGTGCTAGTCCTTCGGCCGAACCAGGTTTGATTCTTGCAATGCCCTTCCGCTTCCGGTTTTGTACATACCTGTGTCTTTCGATAATGTAATCACATTTGTTTTTGTTACTGCGGTAGTCTCTGTTCCTGTCAAACAAAGACTAAAGAAGAAAACTACATCAAAGCCGAAGGCCTCGCAGCCAGGGACATCAGGAGAAGGACAAACCTCTGGTGATCCCGAGTCTCAGGATCATTCTCCATTGGTTTGTTGCGGCCACGAGATCGCAAGGGATAGAGCAATGGAGTATCATCAGGTGCTTGAGAATCCTGAGCTCCGGAGTAAGCAGAGAGAGGACTACATAGCTTCTTCTTCCCCCCTCCTCCTCCTGCTCAGGAGTCCTATACTGGACCCTCCCAAAAGGAAGGGTGGTTCTACCATTGCGGGCACCCTCTCCCTTTAATATCCTGCGACTCTGCCAAGTATTCCTCCGTCTAGAAGGAGGCAATAAAGAGATCTGGTCATCCAGACGAGATCTTTGCTCCTCCGACAACCTTTACTGCTACCAAAAAAAGGCTGCAAATCGGAGATGGGGGGGCAGATGCCATCATGCGGCATTCCCTCCCAATAAATGATGTGTTTGAAATGATGTGGGGGGGGGGGCATCTTTCAGGTTGGCATGTTATCTCTTTTGTTTTCTCTCCTGTTTTGGTTTGGTTTTTCCTTAATTCTGTGAATTGTGTTGTTTTTAGGTGATGTCCATGGCTCAAAGTGCTGAGGTTCACTTCGACAATCTTCAATCCAGGCTTCGCTATGAGGAAAGCCGAGCCAATAATGTTGAAGAGGAACTGAAGCTGTCCTGCTCCTCTCATGATGCTTACATTGATCAGGTTGAGTATGAGATTGACCGTAAGGCAAAGGAGAGAACTGAGACAATAAACAAAGACCTGCAGTTGTCCCGGCGAGAATGCGAGCGTCAGCGTGATGAGTATGAGTTGCAGCTGAAGAAACTCCGAGAAGAAAACTTTTCTCTAAAAGGCCGGATCGTGGAAACTGATAACACTTTGATAGAGGTATGAAACCATCTCTTCTTTTTTGAGAAAGATAAGCTGACTCGGGCCTTTTCTGACCTAGACATTTTGCTGGATTAGGTGCGCTCTATTCACCGGAACGAGGTGAACCTCTCAGGCTGACAAGACCTTTTTTTATCAGGAGAGGAATTCTTACAAGCAGGAGGCCGAAACGCTTGAACTGGAGAAGCAAACTCTTCAGCGGGAGAATGAGGCCCTTGTGAAGGAAAAAGAAAAGCTTATGCAGGAGCTTGATCGCCTGTCGGAGGAAAAGGCCGCACTGGAAGAGTAGTCAAGGTCCTCCTTTGATCAAGAGAAGCAGTCTCTGCTCCGAGATTGCTCTCTTTTGGAAGAGGAGAAGAAAACCCTTGCTGCGGATAAAGTTGCCTTGATAGAAGAGAGGACCAGGCTGGAAGAGAGAGTAAAAGAGCTGGAGGAAGCCAAGTCTCGTTCTCAAGCCGAGAATACCGAGCCATCGGGTCATGGTAAACTTTCAGATCTTCGACTTTTGTTTCTTCTTTTGTCCCTTCTCCTTCTTACTCTTTTTTTTGTGTTTCGGCTAGGCTTGAGCTCTGCCAACTTACTGAAGCACGTCAATCAGTTGAATGGTCGAGTAGTCCGTGCTAAGGAGGAGCTGTCATTTGCCAATTCTGAACGTGATAAGTATCGAGCCCAAGTCCTGACCCTTGAATCTCAAGTGGCCAGGCTCAAGTCATTTTCCCGGCAGTCTCAGGAGGAGATACAGAAGCAAGGCACCATTAATGCCCATCTAAAGGAGTCCTTTGCTTCTTAGTGCCGCCGGATAGTCGATATTTGCCAGCAGATTGTCTCGGATCACTCTCTCGAGAAAGGAGAGTTACTGGATGATGATCTGTACAACAAGCTGGAATTCAAGGTTGTTGCTCAAAAGTCCAATTTCTTCTTGGAGCTCGAGAGGTTCTGCCGCAGTCCTGGAGAGACATGCTTTGGCGCCGGCGAAGCTTCATTCCTTCCAGCTGGAAGCGACATCCTGCCGTCCGCCGGAGGGATGCAGCGTCTTTCTAAGAGGTCCAAGTCTTCTGAGAGTGTGGCTGGTAGCGGCGATAGATTATTAGTTGCTGAAAAAGAAGCTGTAGAAAAAGTAGAATAGAAGTTTTTTTTTATTCTTAGAGGGGTTTTTGTTTCGGCATGTATTTTTGTGCTTGCCGAATCTTTTGTAATGATCACATTTTGTAACTGTTTTTACCCCACACTTTGGGAGAAATATAAGCTATACTTTTCACCATCCTTACTTATTTGTCTGCCGGAGTACCTTCTTTGAGCCAAGTTTTTCTATTGCCGTGATATTCTCCCCTTTTTTATGGTGCATGTATGGTTATCTTATGCAAGTTATGTCAGTTTAGAATTCATTTTTATAACACAAGGGGCTTGTGGCTTTGGACTTTTGTTCCGGTTGGATCTTTTTCTTTCAGAGTATGGCCATCTATGGTTTTTAGCCGGATTGTTTAAGATATGGAAGCCTGCGGCCTGTTGACCTGTGCCTATTTTCAAGGTATGATAGCCTGCGGCTCGTTGGCCGGTGCTTTCTTTTTCTTTCAAGGCATGATAGCCTGCGACTCGTTGGCCGGTGCTTTCTTTTTCTTTCAAGGCATGATAGCCTGCGGCTCGTTGGCCGGTGCTTTCTTTTTCTTTCAAGGCATCACTACTAAAAAAAACAGATTTACCTACGAACATTTCCGTGGGTAAGTCGTAGGTAAACGTTTATACCCACGGAATACCTACGGAAACTTTCCATGGGTAAATGCCTCGTCGGTAAATTATTTACCTACCAAAATACATTTCCGTCGGTATATACCAACAAAATACCCACGGCATTTCTCGTTGTTAAACACCTACGGAAAGTCCATTGGTAAATACCCACGGAATACCCACGGATGTTATCCTTGTTTGCCACGTGGATACCCACGGAATACCTACGGGAAAATTACCCACGGAACCATCCGTAGGTAATACCCACGGATTACCCACCGACAGTGCTTTATAGTATACCCACAGAATACGAACGGAATAATTTACCCACGGAACTATGCCGTAGGTATTTCCTACGGATTACCCACGGACAAGTGGTTTTGTTACCTCTACAGTTTACCCACGGATTTCCTACGGACAAGTTTACCCATTGATATTTCCGTGGGTAAATATTAGATTTTTTTTTTAGAAAAAGAATTATTACAGCACCCACATTACCACACGTTTTTTGATATACAGCAGTAAACACCAGCAGGGTTCGAACTACCAAAAAAAAACTCAAATGTAAATGAGTCTCTAGAATGTCAATCCAAATGTAGATTGGATGGATGAAATTCAATGTAGAAACTGGTGCTCTTGATCTGACCATTTCAGTACTTTCCATCTTTATATAAAATCAATATTCACAGTATAATGTAATAAAATCTACCCAAACCAGACAAAGGAAAAAAGCTTATGCCATAAAATTAACCTCTGAATTCTAAAGAGCTTTCGTTACAATTTCAGTATACACTGGGTAAATATCCAAGTGATGGATTAACAAAGGAACATATGGTTCTAACTCTTACAGGGAAGAGAAATGAAGCTCAAAGTTATGATGATACAATAACAAGTGAGAACCCACCTTCCTGTAGGATGATGAAGGCTTTGTCAATCTGGTTAGCACCACATTCTAAACAACAATCTGAGCCTTGTGAACCTGCAAAGTAATATGAAAGTTAGTACGAACAAATATAATTTTTCGATGAGTAAGATTTTGGGATGTTCGAAACTTTCTGGATGATTTTTAAACTTACGTGAAGAAGGAGATTGATGGGAGAATTTGATAGAGTCAGCAGGATATAGAAGGAAGGCATCGACTAGAAAAAAAAATTGGATGCCGATCGTGAAGGTCAAGGTTCCAGCTACTGTTGAAATGGGTTCTGGGGAGACGTGTTTGAAAACCGGTGTGGAGATGGTCGAGCTTTGTGATGAATTGAGCAGAGAAGAGGACCTTTTCTGCGGTTAATTTCGGAGTGTTGAAATCCCCCTAGTACGAACAAATATAATATAAGCATGTCATTGGACAGAACTAGTTGTATGATTGAAAAAGGCAATAATAGATGCGTATACTGTACATTGTACCCTTAGTTGAGATGTTCATAGTAGCTTGACTATCTTTCACAGGTTTTTCCATTGGTTGAGTCAGTACATTGTACCCTTAGTTGCATATACCGTGAAAGCAGCTAGAAATGAAGCATCAGAACAGCTCTTGTTCAATCTGTTTGTTGTTAGCTCAGTGAAGTTTGAAGCAAATTGACTAATACCCGAAGTTTACAATTTAAAGAAGATTTCAGGAGTGTATTTCAATTGGTTTTTTACCTTCTTGTCAGACTCAGCGCCCTTGATGTATTCTGTCATGAAGACATGAAGAGTTGCAAAAGCTAAGTTAGACAACAGTGTGTGTTGATCATAAGCTTTTCCTGAAACTAGAACCTAATTAATAAAAAACAAACCTAGAAGAAATGACCATGTCAAAGACATTACCTGGTGTAAGCATATCCAAGATGAACATGACATCCTCAACAACTAGACCAGAGATCTCATATTTGTAAGCTAACAAGGCTTATGTAATCTGCAACAGCAAGTGTATAGAACCATTGTTTTTTACTTTAGAAACTAAACCATTGAAACTTAACAAAAATATTCCATCTGACAAGTGAGAACCCACCTTCCGGTAGGATAATGAAGGCTTTGTCAATCTGGTTGGCACCACATTAACTCTTATTACAGTAACTAAACAACAATCTGAGCCTTGTGAACCTGCACAGTAATATGAAAGTTAGTACGAACAAATATAATCAGTCACTTTTAACCGAAGGGGTGAACTGATTAATCAGTCACTTTTAAACAACAATCTGAGCCTTGTGAGCCTGGTTGCTTCCTATAATTTTTTGTCTCTGCCCCTTAATTTACTTGCGTGAACTCTGTTTTGATAATCAGACACTTTTAACCGAAGGGGAAAAACTCTATGAAATATTCTCTCCAGAAGTCCAAAATTCTAACTAGAAGAAGCTTGGACACAATCATTAACATAGCAATGTTCAACCACCTGAAATAACTAACTTGTAGAACCATGTCCATAGGAACTATAGTCAAAGATTATGTTTCTCAATACATCGAAAAGTGCTTAGAACTCGTCAATAGGTAAGTGATAGTTACCTTGATCAGCTAGACCACCATCTACAACTTTGATCACCTGAGTAACAGCAAGAAAAATCAGTCTCCTTGATCACTTTCTTCTTCATAAAAAGCGGCCAGAGTTCTCCCATGCATATGCAGCTCGAATATCAGGCTGCTTTAACAACAGCGTGAAAAATTATTTCAATAGTAATGAATACCTACTGATTCGAAGATAAGTTTGAGTATACTACCGGTACAGGAAGGAACTGTTATTCAGCCCCCGTCTTTAATTTGGTGAGCGAGCTGCAGAGCACGTATGGCCCCGTCTTCATAATGCAATTCAATTCTTGAGGTTTCTGCAATTACAAAGAATAATCATCAGCGCAGAAAAAAGGGTAAGAATCCCAAGGTCCAAAGAAAGAATAGCTGCAACAACAAGCAATCAAAAGCAAAAGCGATGATAGTGAAAGGATAGGAGGGATTCATACGATAATGTGGCTCACCAAATCAGCCATTCTCGTCTTAACACTCAAAATAACATAGAAACTAGACAACTTTTGAAAGTCAGAGTGAATTAAAGTACGTACATACAACGTCTAAGTTCTCTACTAATTATACATAACACTTTTAGTAGATTCATGAATAACAGTTTCTTCTATAGCTACTACTATAACCCATCCCCCTCATTCGCCTGAACAGTCTCATCACCATTAGGGTGTGCCGTATAAAAGTTGTAAAATGCTGAATATGTGTTTCTTTCTTTCCTTTTCTGCCAATATATAATTACCACATCAAAAGTTGAAATGACTAAGGACATTTATTATGCTCATCAAACCGTATAAATATGAAATTCAAATGGGACATTAATTAATTTGTAATATCTTTTATACTACAATATTGCTCAGATACCCTCCTAATACGTGTGCGAGGAAACAAATTTGAATTGATTAAAGAAACTCATAAATGAAAACAAAATGAATCATCTTGCACACTGACACAAATGAAATATATAGAACAATCTATGTAAACATGATTAGCTATCTCTTTCACTGATAATTGATATCTTTTCGCGACGGTGATATAAAATTACATACATACGGTGAAATATAGGATTATGTATTCTTTAAAAAGAATATGTATGTATGTATGTACACGGTCAAAAGAGTGAAGAAAGTCAAACTACACATGATGCTATTGCTAAAGATGTTTTGGGCATGATTCTTCAATTTTCTTCGTTGGGGTTTTCTTTCTTGTTGCGTCTAATGAACTAAATTTTTTTTTGATAGAGAGACTACATATGTAGTAGAAACAACTGTGAGCGGTTTGTACAGCAGAGAATAATCCTTGTCAAGATCAGACAACACACAAAGCAAGAGAAAATAAAACAGATTTGGAAAATAAACAGAACCAATACAGCTCCTCTGTTACACCAAATCTTTTAAATTCGACAACACCAGCATAGAATAATCCTTGCAAAGATCAGACAACACACAAAGCGATAGGATGGCCACCAATCCATTCTTTCAGGAAGAAAGTGATGACAGCAGCCGCGACAACAGCAAGTAATTATAAGCAGTTTTCAGAAGAAACTAGTAGTGATGATCACAACAACATTAATAGCACCACTCATGAGCATAATAATAATAAGCATGAGATGGATCAGCAACGACATGGACACCGGGAAATTAAGAAATTAGATCAAGTGATGATGACGACAATTGATAATAATAATAAGCTTGAGGTTGCCTCCGACAGCTTGTATGTAAAGATCTATATGGAAGGGTTTCCTATAGGAAGAAAACTGAACCTCAAAGCACATCATAATTACCAATCACTTTCATCTGCTGTCGACCACCTCTTCCGAGGTATATTACTAGCTCCAGGTATACAATTATATTTATTTAATTACTATCCTAATTATGTTTTGGAGTTTTTAATCAAGTATATACACTTTATTATATATTCCTCCTGCCTGCCCAGCTGCTGCTGGAAGCAATATTGAAAGTGATAATCATCAGGTAAGGAAATTAGACGGTTTATTGGACAGAAACGGGGAGTATACTTTGGCGTATGAAGATAATGAAGGAGACAGAGTGCTTGTTGGCGATGTCCTTGAAAACCAAACATATATAGGTCTTTTGACTATAACTAAAAAGAATCTAGCTAGTACCCAAATTTGACTTCATACGGCCCTAATAAAGTCAATTGTCAAATTCATTCATCATTGTTTCTGTCTGTCTCCAGTCACTATACTCGGTATCAAATCAATAGTAATTAAGTTCAAGTTTTGCTAACTCAGTGCTAGACTACTGATATAGGGTCCATCAAACATGAGTAGATTATGATTTGGATTACCTACACTACACACTGACTTGGTTTCACTCCTCATACACGTTGATAGTCTACAAAAAAAAGCAAACAAAATTTTGAATTAGAAGAGCACTGCACATACCATTTTTGGGGGGTCTGAACAGCAGGGTCTTCTGGAGAGTTCTTCAAATCCCTCCTCTAGGCTCCACCTCTTCTATCTCTATATCTATTGTGTCGCACCAAGAACAAGCTATCTTCAATATTATATTTTGTAAACTAAAGATGGCAAGAAGTGGCAGTAAAACGTCTATACGAGAAGAACTACAAAAATCACAGAAGAACTACACACATCTAGATTCTGACTTTCTAAATTTCACAGGCTGAGAGTGGTATAAAAATGAAGCGCAAACTATAAAAATTCACAGAACAGCAGCTAGGGCTTGATGTGGTTTACAAGCTACAAAGAGATACGTCTCTTGTCCGTCGAGATTCACTCCCCACATTGGCTAGAACAATTAAAGAATAGTCCCTAAACTGTCGCGTCTTCTTCAGGGACTGATATGCATAGGCAACACGGCAGACGCAAAACCCTTCACTGACGGGTCCGTCATCTTTCTTTCTCTGCCAATCCGCCGTTTGTTTGTCTCCTTCTCATCGTTATCTGGGTTCCGGCTAGATATCGTTTCTTTTCTTTGTTCGAACCAGAGGAGGGGTTTTACAGGGTAAAGAAGAAAGAACGGTAAAATTTGTAGTCTAGGGTTCATACATACGCGATGAAATTGATGAACTGAAGCAGGAAGAGGCAGGTTTACCTGGCAATGATTTGGGGACTCCTCCAATCGACTCCTCCAATCGATGACTCCTGGGGAGAGCTTGAAGCAGATCAGTGTAGTGAGCCACGGTTACGTATCGCAGAGACAGAGTTCAAGCTTCAGGGCGGGAATAGAGCAAATAGAGAGAATAGAGCTTGAAATTGAAGAAAATTATCACCGATAGACATGTTAATGGTAAATAAATGTCATATTATTCACCTACGGGCCATATCCCGTTGGTAATTTTGTATAGTTTATATCAGTGTTATTTACCTACGGAATACTCCCCGTGGGTAATTATTTGCTATGTATTATTTACCTACGGACTAATTCCCGTGGGTATTATTTGTTCCAGATTTTAACCTAGTTATATTACAATAATTTACCTACGGATATTCCCCGTAGGCATTGTTCATCTCGTTTACCTACGGCACTGTTTCCGTGGGTAATTGCAGATTTCAGATTTAACTCACCGCATTATATAATAATTTATCTACACATGGCGAATTTGTTGTTTGGATAGTTTATCGCAGTTACCCACGGACCAATACCCGTGGGTATCATATTAATCATATATTAATTTATTTACCTACGGACTACTTCCCGTGGGTAAATATGTGCTCCAGATTTTTTTTGTTGTATTATAATACTTTACCTACGGCACGTTCCCGTGGGTATAGTTCATCTCTTTTAGCTACGGACCTCTTCCCGTGGGTAAATAATTACTCAAATTACTATATAAGTACATCTCATTTTACCTACGGGATAGACCCGTGGGAAATTTTACCTCCAATGTTTACCTACGGAATAGTCCCGTGGGAAATTTTACCTCCAATATTTACCAACGGAATAGTCCCGTGGGTAATTTTAGCGCAAATGGCGCCATCAAGCGGGCACTATCCCAATATTTACCTAGGGAAAGTCCGTGGGTAAATATTTCCGTGGGTATCCCGTAGTTATTCTGTGGGTAACCTGTTGCAAATTTCTTCGCACCTTAACCGTAGGTGTCCGTGGGTATTCCGTGGTAAAACACCTACGACATGAACCCGTGGGTAATTTTCCGTGGGTAAATGGCAATTTTAGTAGTGCATGATAGCCATGCGGCTCGTTGGCCGGTGCTTTCTTTTTCTTTCAAGGCATAATAGCCTGCGGCTCGTTGGCCGGTGCTTTCTTTTTCTTTCAAGGCATGATAGCCTGTGGCTCGTTGGCCGATGCTTTCTTTTTCTTTCAAGGCATGATAGCCTGCGGCTCGTTGGCCGGTGCTTTCTTTTTCTTTCAAGGCATGATAGCCTGCGGCTCGTTGGCCGGTACTTTCTTTTGTTCTTTTTTTCTAAAAAATAATACCTCTTATTGAAGAATCATAAATTTTACAATAGAATTTTTTTAGACATTCTCCATGCCAAGAATGCGGCAATTCGTACCCTTCACCATTTTTCAGGCGGTATGAAGCTCGTCCCGTCTTCTGGTGAATGATGTATGGTCCTTCCCATTGAGGTTCCAGCTTTTTAGGCTGCTTAACTTCTCGGAGGACTAACTCTCCTGGGGCGAAACTTCGTTCTTTATCCTTTGGTTGAAATATCGTTCTACCTTGGATTTATCTTTCGCCATCCTAACTGCGGCGGCCATCCTAGTTTCTTCGAGGAGGTCTAGGTGGTTTGTACCCCTTGATTGTTGACCTCTTCGTCATATGACTCCCATCTTATGGATGACACCAAAATTTCCGCCGGAATGACGGCTTCCAAACCATATGTCACCCTGTAGGCGTCTCTCCCGTCGGCCCTCTTTCCGTCGTTCTGTACGACCAGAGGACCTGGGTTAACAATTCAGCCCATTTTCCTTTTTTCTCATCAAATTTCTTTTTTATTGCCCTTACTATCTGCCCATTCACATTCTCGACCTGCCCATTGCTTGTGGTGTGTGCTACTGATGCAAATCTTAAGTCGATCTTCCATTCCTCACAGAATTCTCGGAAACTTTCGCAATTGAACGTGCTCCATTATCAGTTATTATTGCCTTTGGTATTCCAAACCTGCATACCAATATTTCCAGATGAATTCTTGTGACTTCCTAGCTGTGATGGAGATGGTGGGCATTGCCTCGACCCACTTTGTGAAGTAGTCGATGACAACGTACATGAATTTGAACCTCCCTGGTGAAGCTTCTGGGAATGGCCCCACAATGTCCAACCCCCACATAGCAAAGGGAATCGGGCAGAGAATAGATTTTTGCTCCGCCGGAGGAGTGTGTATCTTGTTTCCATGCTCCTGACACTTGCGACACTTTTGAATATACCCTTTGCAATGTTCCATCATTTTTGGCCAAAAGTATCGAGTCTCAAGATTTTGTGAGTTGTGGTTCTTTCTCCCTGGTGATTTCCACATGGCCCATCATGTATTTCTTATTAATTCTGCTCCTTCAGTTATGGTAACACACTTCAGTGCTGGTCTTGTGAAAGAGCTTATACAACTGGTTATCCTCAATGAAAAATGATGCGGCCCACCTTTATTATCCTGGCTTCCTTTTCTTCTTCCGGCAATTTTCCTCGCCGTATGTAATCTATGATTGGAGTCATCCAGGATTCCTCTTTATCACTTGACTCTACTGCCAACACCTGAGTTCCATCTATGCTTGGTGAAGTTCTGATTTCTAGCCATATCTCACTGGGTACCCTTTCGGCCATACTTGCCAATTTTGCTAAGGCGTCAGCTTCGACATTCTCCTTGCGAGGAAGGTGTTTTAGTTCGCATCTTTGGAAATTTGCTTTTAACTCTTGGACCTTGAGCAAGTATCTCCATAGTTTTTCCTCTTTGACTTCATAGATGTTGTCGTTTTGCCTTGCCACCAACATAGAGTCCGAATATATTTCTAACGCTGTTTAAAAATAGTTTATACTTTCATAAGTTTTATTTCAGACAGGATTTTATAAGAATGAAAGAATAGAGAAGGTATTTCTATGGAACCTGTCGCCCCGAGGGCTGTAGCTACTTCTAACCCTGGATGAGGGCTTCGTATTCGGCTTCATTATTGGTAACATCAAAGTCCAGCCGGAAGGCATAATTCAAGCTTTGCCCATTCGGCGCTTGTACTACTATTCCAGCTCCTGCCCCACTTTTGCATCGAGCTCCGTCGACCAAGATGACATACGGGCTCTGAGTCCGCTTCTTCTTTTGCAAAGTTTGTTACTGTTATGAAGTCTGCCAAGGCTTGGGCCTTAATCGCTGTTCTGGGCAAGAAGTGAATCTCATATTGTGTCAGCTCCACCGTCCAGCTTAGCATCCGGCCGGAGGCATTCGGATTGTTCGCAATTTGTTTGAGCGGCCAATTGGTCCTGACAAATATTCGATGCGACTGAAAATAGGGTCGTAATTTTCTTGACGCCACCACCAGTGCAAACAAGATTTTCTCTATATTAGTATACCGTCCTTCTGTTAGGCTCAAGATTTTGCCCGTATAATAGACTGGTATTGAAATACCCCTAATCTTTAAAATATAATTAAATGATCTATTAATGATCTAAGATGATTATTAAACATCTAAATATTATTGGGGAACAATCTAAAAGATCTCAACAAGGCAAAACACGCCTTAAGATCGGTAAAGCCAAAAATGTGCTTTAAGACACCATAAAGATTGTATAACCTCAAATAGGATCCAGAGTGGACTCCTAAGTATTATAATGAATCAAGGAACACAATAAAACCATTCTCAAAGAGAACTAAGCTCAGGAACACCCTGTGACACAAAAATGTGCGCTAAAACTCCTTAAAGCACGTTTTTGTGAGATTGCCTTTTAAATTGATTTTTGATGGGCTTAAAAATTATAATTATCCTTAAATATGATATATAATCATATTATATCATATTAGGAATTTAATTCCAGAAATTTACGAATTTTTACAAATTTAATATTAAAATATTAATAAAACCCTAAAGTGGGGCCCGCATGAGTCAAATTGACCAAGTATGGTCAATGGTCAACTAATTGACCCACTTGGACCATGGCAGCCGGCTGGCAATAAGAGAGGAGGCTGCATAATTTCCTTGATTGACAATAATGCTACCTAATGCATTTACTTTTAGAAAATAATGTTACTTTTTACATTATTTCAAACTTTACTTACTTTTCCCACCTTTCCTCCTTCCTTGTCCGATTCCACACTGCCCAGCCGAGTTCTCCTTCTTCCTTGGAGCTCTCAAGACTTGTTCTTGAGCTTGGAAGACAAACCTAGCTCCTAAGCTCCTAATGTAAGTGTTTTAATGTCATTTTTGGCTCTTTTTCTTCATCTCTTCACCACCAACACCTAAATTTCGTGGCTCATCTATTCCTATGGCTTATTCTCAGTGTTCTAAGGTTAGAACAAGAGCTAAACTCGGTTGAGACCAGTAGAGGGACCAAGGTTGTTCAAATCTACATTTTAAGGTAAAAATGTGCTTTAAGCTCATAACTTTTGATTCCCTTCGAGTTTGGCTGTGAAACTTTGGTCATAGCCTCATCTTCTTCTCCTTTTCATGTAGAATCTGTTGGTTAGTCATTTGGAGCAAGGGTGACCGAGATCCAAGAGAAATACTCTCTTTTAAGGCATTTTTCCAAGGTAAAACCTAATAACAAGGTAGTATTCGAGATCTAACTATTTCCTATGTCAATATGGTGGA
>JAIOTZ010001694.1:0-29905 GCA_023374045.1 Limonium bicolor | reverse complement strand
CATTCTAGAGAAGAGTGGTAAACCACCCCCGAAGAGATGAGCCCATGGATGATCTAGCCAACACTCAAGGCACCTAAACGCAAGACTCATAGAAAGATAACTAATGGGTTACGTTTTACCAGCTAAGGGGACGGTGGGTTAACCTAAATTAGATTTAGGCTACGGCGTGAAACTTCCTTTTTGTGTTAGTTTACTCTTATTTTGTACCTTAGCAGGGTAAACCTTTGCTAATATAACCATATAATGGTTACATAGCTACTCATGTAGCCCCCTTATCAAAAAAAAGTTTAGTTTCTCGTGAATTAAGATTGATACAATTTCTTACTCAGTTTAGGGTTCTTCACTTACTTTTTTTCTTTCAGAGGAGCACTTAACACCGGAGGTTTACATTTTCTTCTCCATGAGCGACTCTTATTCTATCCATTAATAGTTGTGTGTATTACTCTTTGTTTGATTTGAACTTTATCAACCTCTCAGCCTTTTCAAAATTGAATTAATTGGTTTTTGTGGTTGATTAATTGATCATGTGTGCTACTTCTGCTAGATTACACTTTTTTTTTTATAATTGGCTGGTAATCCAACAAGTGGCAATACTGAGGTTCAATAACGAACCTTTCTCGTCAAAACGGTACAATGCCGAAAACAAAGGAATACACAAAGAAAACAAAAAGCCTCTTAGAACAACTAATTTTTGCACTCGCTTTTTCTGAAGGTGATCAGTCGACAATTTGAAGTGCATAACTCCTACGGGATTCAAATTCTTGAAGAGAAAAACTTCCATTTGGATTTGAACACTTTGGGACAAAAAAGAGGATAAGGCTGATGCATTCTATAGCTAGAGTTATGCACTAAAGAGGATACCCACAAGCATCAATGACGAGAGTTTCGAATATGTTGGTGTCGGGGATTCAGCTTCCTCTCTTTAGATGCGCTCACCGATCGAAGAGGTTTGCAGGTGACACATTTTATTTTATTTTTTCTTCATTTCTCCAATTTTTGGTCATTGTTGTAGATTTGTCTGGCATCTAATGAGAACTCATACAATTCTGGAGGAAGGGCTAATGGTCAATTAATCAACATATCTTACAAGTGCAGCAGTCCAACTTTGATTGTCATGGAAAAACAAGGTAAAATCCATTTAGTATATTCTTGAAGTGTCAAAGATTTAAAGCCGGGGGAATGGTTGATGAGAGAATCCGGAAAGCAACATTCGAGGCTGCTCGACATGTTTTGGATATGAAGCACAAAATGGTGAGGCATTTTGCTAATGCTTGAGGTTTTATTGATCAAACTCTGAGTCACAAACACAGAAGACTGAGTCTTGAACTGACCAAGAAAGATGACTCTGAATGAGTCACAGACACAGAGGGCTAAGTCAGGACCGTACCAATTGAGGTTCCTTACGGATTAAGTCTTGTTTTAGTGAGGAAATCTTAGAAATATAGCAGCTGTAAAGAGGGCTAATACAGGTTGTTAGGATTTAGCTTTTAATAAAGATTTTATCATCTAAAGATAAAATCTTAAAAATTCTTTTACTTATTACATTGATATATAGCAGTTGTAAAGAGAAGAAAATTACTGTTTTAGTGAGGAAGAATCAGAGTGCATAGAAGACAAGAAACTTGATTATTGTAATTTAGGGTTCTAGTTGAATTACGTGTTTGCTCATTGGAGAGGTTGTTCTCTATGAGTGTGAGGGTGTATTGACTTCAATACGAGGTAATACAAGTGAGAGTTCACATGAAATTGTCAAGTCAAGCTCTGGTACTTATCATTGCTTGTTCAGTTCGTCATGAGATAGTTACATAGTTCATCTTGAGTAACTACTCACAAAGGACAATGTTCTATGAACTTTGAATTGGTATCAGAGCAGGTTCCACTTCAGTATTCGAAGAGAAATCTTCAGGGGTGATTAAGATGAGTTTTTACAACGTTAAAGCACCAAAACTCACAAAGTTCAACTATGCTTGCAGTGGTGAACAATGGGAGATCAGAAGGAGGAGTGTCAAGACTGAAACCAAGCAATAAGGACTGGAATCACAACAATAATAAGTTCCTCAACAAACAAGAAAGCATTTGAGTTATTTTATCTTCACTTTTTGAAGGTGACTAACAGAAAGTTCTGGGTATTTGTTCTGAAAGGAGGTATGAAGTTTTCTCAAAATAGCTTATGAAGGATTTTACTTAATCAGAAATGCTAAAGGAATACAATACAAGAAGCGATTCGACAACTTCAAGATGCAAGATGGTGAGTCTATTACTCAAACTTTGGAGAAATTTGACAAGATACTCAGTGACATGAAGGGTGTTAGAGTAACACTAGATAATCTCACAATCAATGAGAGATGTCTCGATTGTCTAGGTAAAGAATGGCTCAACTATACTACACTGTTGGAAACCCCAAAAGGTTTATCTAAGATGTCCCTGAAGGAGTTGAGTTCTGAATTCATGGTCTATGAGGGAAAGATGAATGGAGAAACTTCTACCTCATCTGCACCAGTCAAGGATGTGGCCTTGAAAGCATATGATACTGCAACAGAGTCAGAGGATGAGGATTTTGATGTTGATGAGGAAATTAATTCAATTGTAAATCGAATCCGGAGGCTACTTGGTGGTCTACGAGGGTTGAAACGACAACATGATCGATACAAGTAAAAGAAAAAGAACACTCAGATGTTTTAAGTGTAACATGCCCGGTCATATTGTCAAGAATTGTCCTCTACAGCAGAAAGAAAATTCTTAGATGAGGCTAAAAAATCTCACACACAGCGGCAGCAGCATGAGGATATGACATCTTAGTAACAGACTCTGAACTAGAGGAGGAAACTCAGTTGTGCATGACGGATGTTGCTCATGAAGATGATGAAGTCAATACTGAGTACTTCATAAAGGAGAAGGATAACTGGAAGGACACACTCGAGAAAGAAGAGATGCTTAATAAATTAACCTGTACACTATCTAGGATAAAAGTGTTGAAGCATCAATGTGTCACTGAGATCAGAGAACTCAAAGCTAAAGTGGAAGATTTGAGAAAGTCTTCGACTAAAAATAAAAACCGTGTCAAAAAGAGCCAGGATAAGCCAAGGATCAACTTTGTTAGTCCTTTGGTGACTAGAATTCTTACGTTTCCATGTTGGGCACAAGAAGAAGTAAATTCCCTTTTAGATTACGACAAATCACTAAAAAGGGAATGTGAAACTCTCTTTGGTATGTTAGCTGATGCGAATCGGAAGTTAAAGCTTCACACACATACTAATCCCACTTGGTATACTAGAAAGGCAAATTTGAATCAAATGTTGTTAAAGAACAAATCAGATAATTACGGCTTGGGATATAAACTAGAGAAACCCACTCAATCTAACACGAGAAAGTTGAAGACTCATCCTGAGCATTCTATGTCAAGAATGAACTCATGTCAGTATTGCCATCACCTAGGACATAAGATAAGATGGTGTCATAAATTTTTGAGGAAACAATTGTGTGAAGAATCATCAAGATGGAGCTTATATAAAGTCAATATATTGTACACTAAAAGATGGGTTCCTATAAATCAGTCTATGTCTATGTCTATGTCTACAGCTAAGCCCAAACAAGTTTGGGTACCAAAGTCTAATCAACCCTATCAAACTTGTTAAGAAAGCATCTCATCTCTTTCACATTTTTCATCTTCTTCCTAGTGATCAGTCCATAACACATCATTTTCCCCTGCTTATTAGGTTCATGACTTAGCTTCTTTTTCATTTGGCCAAAGGGGGAAAGAAGTCTTGAATATATACTCCCCCCGTCCCACCTTGACTGTCCAGTTTACTATTTAGATGTGTCGTTTGACTTCAATATTTAACATATAAGATAATATATTTTTATAAATCTATGTTTTACAATATAATCTTTATGTGGAAAACTATATATTATACAATTTAATTTTTAAAAATTATTTTATCTTATATGTTTAATATTGAAGTGGAAAAACGTGTCAAAAAGCAAACAGGACCTTATGACGGACGGAGGTAGTATATATGTATGTATGTGTGTGTTGTATGTGTGTATCTATAAATCTATCTGGCTATGAAGAACGATGCAGCGACTTAGAGGGAACTTTCTCAGTTCCAAACACAACAACAATTTAGGGGGAACTCTCAAGTAAGGGGGAACTTTCTCAGTTCCAAACATAAGCTTTTGAGCAACGATTAAGGGGGAAGACTCATCAGTTCAAGACTCAGAGTTTGCCCAATCAAAAAGGGGGAAAATGTTAATGCTTGAGATTTTGATTGATCAAACTCTGACTGAGTCACCGACATAGAAGACTGAGTCTTGACCTGACCCAAGAAAGATGACTCTAGATCTGACTGAGTCACAGACACAAAGGGCTGAATCTGGACCGAACCAATTAGAGAGGTTGTTCTCTATGAGTATTAGGGTGTATTGACTTCAATAAGAGTTAATAAAAGTGAGAGTTCATGTGAAATCATCAAATCAATCTTTGGTTCTTATCATTGCAGTTCATCGTGAGATTATTACACAGTTCGTCGTAAGTAACTTTGTGAGCATGTGCAACAACACAACATTCTAAGAATTTTCACATTTGTATTAATTTGTTCTTGAGTTGGTTAATTGATTTGTAGTGATTCAAGGTTGTGATACATTTTAAAATTAGAACAATGATTTCTATGAGTTGAGCAAGGTGTGATATTTCATAAAATTACAATTAATGATTTCTATGAGCTTAACATGTACCTTAACAACAACAGATAAAAGACAGCTAGGTATAGCCCGTTGGAATTGACTACGCGCTACACGCGCACTCCCGAAGCGACGCAGCAGCTCCCCTTCCCCTTCACGCCGTTCTTCTTCAAACCTTCAGCTAGCCTGGTGTTTCTCCGTCTCTGAGCCACCGTCGGGCTCCCACCGCGCCGCCAGGCCGCCGCTGGTGGTTAGGCCCCCGATTTGTGGTGCTTCCCCCTCGTTCTCTCCCTCCCAGCTTCTCCGATGGGTCGCAAGCACGTCAACACCAGAGCAAACCCAGCTCCTCTGTCACCGCCAAGCAACTCGACTCCAGTGCCGGCTCCGGTCAGGCTTACCAGGAAGGAGACTGCCCCTTCTTCCCAGATTACGCCCCCTCTGTCGCAGGCCTCTCCCTCTGATCCAGCAGCCTTGGGCGTCCCCTGAGAAGGGCGCGACTCCATCTCCCTTTGAAGCGACTGGGTGTGCACCAGAGATGCGCTCGCCTGTGGTCTCGACGTTGGTCATGGGGCGATGGATGCAGTCGCCGGTGGTCCAGTTGGTTTGTCTTCTTCTATTGATGGGGGCAATATCCCCCAAAAAACTGACGGGGCTTTGTTTGTCCAATTTGGTGTGGAGAATTCAAATTCAATCCCCACCGTATGCGGACCCGTGGTGGATGCTACTGCAGCGCAGCCCCCTCTGATTTCCTTGGAAATATTTTGCCTTCTCACCCAGTTGTGGGTACAGTAAGCGAACCAAGCAGGCCTTGGATGCTTCTGTTACTAAAAATCTGGTTGGTTGTATTGATAATGCTTCACAACCACTGAACAATCAAAGGAGCATGGAAGATGTTAGATGTGATGGAGTCAAGGAGACGGGTCTCCCAATCATGGATCCGCAGATCAAATTTCACAATAATGGGAATGTTCAATTTATCCCGGGAGGGGCCCCGACCATAGATCTGTTTGTGGATCTTTCGGGCACCCTCCTGACTTGGCTCTGCAAGACTACCTCAATAGACCAAACCCTAACTCTCCGGTTGCTGTGGACACGGCATTTCCTCCTCTTTCCAGGGCCCCAGGCCCCGAGGTGCAACCAGCAGGAGGCAAAGTGGGTGATCGTGTTCCTATCGTAAAAAGATCCTCCAGAACTAGCGTCCCGGGCAAAGGGAGAAATCCTAGCTCGACAGGTACTAATTCTAACCCTTCCTTTCTTGATATGCTCCTTGCAAACAAAATCGAACTTTGGTATGACTCTGCGATCAGAAAGTAATGACAATAGACCATGATAGCCCTTTTTTTCTATTGAAGAGAATGATTTAATGCCTGAAATAGACTACTGGAAGAATGCGTTAGTAGGCCACATCTGGGGGAAAAATTTGGTTTCAATATGGTCAGAGAATTTGTAAAAAGAGCCTGGAACTTCATAGCTAACCCCAAAATTCTTATGCATGATGAGGGATGGTTCATCTTCCGGTTTGATAAAGAGGAGGACCTACAACAAGTTCTTGACAAGGGCCCCTGGCCCTATATTCGTCCCCCTTGGTTCTTAAAAAATGGGCCCCAGATTTGTCCTTTAATCCGAAAGATCTCAAACGCATCCCAGTTTGGATCCTGCTCCCAGGCCTCCACACTAGTCTATGGTCCCAATCTAGTCTTAGAAAAATCTGCTCTAAGTTAGGCTCTCCTCTTCACACTGATCAGCCTACAGCCTCAAAAACTAGAATTTCCTATGCTAGAGTCCTCGTCGAAGTGGACTTCAACCTTGATCTTGTTAGAGAAATTGAGATTCGTACCCCCAGTGGCTCCCTAGTTCAGCATGTTGTTTATGAATGGGAGCCAATCACCTGCTCCACTTGTAGCCTCCTTGGGCGTCTGCTCGCTGCCGAGTACTGCCGCCCTGGTCTAACCCGACCAAAGCGCTCCCAAGAGTCTAATCCGCCCACCCACTGTCTTCTCATTCTCCTAAGGGTATTGCCCTGAGAGAGCGCCCCACCGGGTTGAGCCCCCTAGCTCGAACTCTGACGCCTAACCCGTTAGTCTCCTCATCCCAGCAGACCCCTTCTGAGAATGATGCGGCAGGCCGGCCGACCCCCACAGAGTTTGAGGCTCCCCAGATCACTGATGCTAAGATTCCTTCTCCCCAACTTCTCTGAACCAGCAGTCTGGGGCCCTGCTTCGAGTCCGTCTGCTAAGCAGCTTATGCTAAATCCCAATGTGAAGAACCGTGGCAGGAGGTCCCCACTAATGGAAGGAGCACCCCGGTAAGGCTCTGCAGTATAGCCCGGAGGACCTTTCCCTCCAGCTTACCAATTCATTTGCTATCTTGGATAAGGGCAAGGCCCTTCTTGCCCCCTACTCTAACCCTTCCCTATGAATCTGGCAGTATGGAATGTTAGGGGTTGCAACAATCAACCCAAGCTCCTTGAGATCCAAAAATTTGTGGCTAATAACAACCTTTGTCTGTTTAGCCTCCTTGAAACCCACGTTTCTATTCAAAATCACCAAGCTATCCTAACTCGCTTCTTCCCAGCATGGAGTATTGTCCACAACTATGGGGCACACCAAAATGGGCGCATTTGGATCCTTTACAACCCCTCCATCTTCACCCTCACCCCCTTTCATTGCTCAGATCAAATTCTTTCCTGCAAGGCTTCTATCATCGGTAGCTTTGACTTTACCATCTCGATTGTCTACGGTAGGAACAACTGCAGCCTCAGGGCCCCCCTATGGGAGGATATTATCAGTCTCTCCCACACCATCACTAGGCCGTGGGTGGTGGCTGGGGACTTTAACAATATTCTCTACGCTCATGATAGGATCAGCACGCGGAGCCCTCAACCGAGTGACTACCGCGACTTTGCTGATTGTGTCTCCAGAGCTGAGTTACAGGACCTTAGGTTCTATGGGCGATTTCTCACTTGGTGGAATAACCAATTTGATCACAGACGCGTCCTGGGGAAAATCGACCGCGTCCTAGTTAATGAGGAGTGGATTCTGAGGTTCCCCACGAGCTTTGCCACTTTCCTCCCTCCCTTGGTCTCGGACCACAGCCCGATGATCATTACCATTCCCGCCCCACCCCGCCAGGGAGAAATTTAAATTTCTCAATCTGTGGACCAAAGACCCCTCCTTCGTTCAACTAATAAAGGACGCGTGGGATATCCCTCGCAGGGGGAGCCGTATGCACGTTATCGTCCAGAGGCTGCGACATTTAAGATTCGGATTCACCCAACTCCATAAAAAGAGTATGCCTCCATTGGGGACAAAGGTCAAAGCCTCAGAAATGACCTTGCAGACGTTCAAAAAACCTTGGACCTCGATCCATGGAACTCAACCCTAATCTCCCAAGAAGTCTCTTAGGCATAAGCTCCTTGCTAGGGACTCCCAGGAGCTCCTGTTCTCCGCCAGCTAGCGAAATCCCGCTGGCTAAAGCTAGCAGATTCTAACTCTTCCTTCTATCATAGAGCCATAAAAGCGAGAAGGAATAAAAACTCCATAGCATCCGTCACAAATGATCAAGGGGAAGTGCTCAATACGCCTCCGGACATTGAGAATTGTCTTCTTAACCACTTCCAGCAATCTCTTGGGACTAGAGCTCCCCTCTGTCGTTCCCTCACGGACCTTAGTCTGGACAACTGTAGACTGCTTGACCATTCATCTTGGGCATCGCTAACCCGGCCGATAGATAACTCCGCTATTAAGTCAGCCCTCTTTTCCATTGGCGATGATAAAGCACCTGGTCCGGATGGTTACACTGCCAAATTCTTTAAGGCCGCCTGGCCCATTATTGGTGATGACATTTGTGATGCAATACAAAGTTTCTTCCATAGTGGCAGGCTTCTCAAAGAGATTAATGCCACCCTTATCACACTTATCCCAAAGACGGAAATGCCTCAGTCCCAGGGGATTACAGGCCTATCTCCTGCTGTAACACCCTTTATAAGATCATAGCAAAATCCTTGCAGAGAGACTCAAGAATGTTCTCCCCTCCCTTGTGAGTGCTAACCAAGGGGCTTTCATCAAGGGCCGTCTCATCTCAGACAACATTCAGCTTTGCTCCTGCTCATGAAAAACTATCAAAGAGCTTATTTCCCCGCGTTGCACTATGAAAATGGACATTAGAAAGGCTTTCGACACTGTTGACTGGACTTTTCTCCAGGACACCCTCTCCTTCCTAAATTTCCCACCGGAATTTAGGAACTGGATTATGCAATGTGTCACCACCACCTCCTTCTCAATAAACATCAATGGCACCCCCTCAGCTTCATTCAAAGGGAAGCGAGGCTTGCGTCAAGGGGATCCCCTTTCTCCTTACCTTTTCTCTCTGGTTATGGACATGCTCTCACGCCTACTTGACCAACTTGAGAGTACCTCAGGCTTCCATTACTACCCATCATGCAAATCTCTTCGCATCTCCCATCTTTTCTTTGTGGATGATGCTCTCCTATTTTGCAGAGGTGATCAATGCTCCATCACTCTGATGCTGGACAAAATTAATCTGTTCTCGGATGCCTCTGGGCTAATGCTTAACCCTTCCAAATCGGACCTCTTCCTTGGTGGGGTTACCCCCGCGCTTACTGACTCTCTTATCCAACTCACGGGTTTCAATAAGGGGTCCTTCCCATTTCGTTATCTAGGCATTCCTATCACAGCTAGGAAGCATAAAACTGCTGACTTCAACCCTTTAATGGATAGCATCCGTAAAGCTATCACATCTTGGAGCAGTAAATCCCTCTCCTTTGCAGGCAGGCTCGCTCTCATTCAAAGTACTCTTTTCGGTATTGTGGGCTTCTGGGCCTCCTGTATTGCAATCCCTTAATCAGTAATAAAAAAAGTCAACAATTGCTTTCGTTCTTTCCTTTGGTCAGGAGGGGCAGAAAGCACATCCGCTCCTCCAGTGGCTTGGAGCTCCACCTCAAACACCAAGAAAAATGGGGGGCTGGGGCTTAAGGACATCCATAAATGGAACATGTGCTTCATGCTCAAGACTATCTCAGCCATAACCCATGACCTAGAGCGCCTTTGGATCCAGTGGATCCATCAGCTCTTCCTGCCCAATCTTAACATTTGGACGACCACGGCTAAAGGGAATGATCCTTGGATCTGGAAAGCTATCCTCCATGCAAGGAACTGGTGGATTGAGCAATGCGGCTCCCCAACTGATGCCGTTTCCCTATTCCAATCCTATCCTAGGCGCCCTAAAGTCAGCTTATTGTATAATGATGTCTCCATCCCTACCAGGCCCTTCCCCTGGTTTAATGTCTGCTGGAACACTTGGTCTGTCCCCAAAGCTAAATTTATCTTATGGGTGTCTCTAAAAGGTAGGCTTAAAACCTGCGATAAGCTCCAGTCTTGGGGCATTTGTATTGCTAACAGGTGCTGGCTCTGTGAGCGTGCTCAGGAGACAAGCGACCATCTCTTCTTTCATTGCAGGTACTCGAGCAGAGTTTGGTGGAGCACTTGTGATTGGTTGGGTATCCCCACAAACAGGTGTAGCCTCCGCAGCTGCTCTGCCTGGATCAATCGATATTGCAGACGACGACGGCCAATTGATTTGGTGAAGAGAGCGGCTGTCGCCAACGTTGTCTACCACCTCTGGATAGAGAGATGCAAACGAGCCATGGCCAACCAAGCTAGAGATCCATCTCTCATAATTTCTGACATCAAGGTCGCCATGAAAGCTATCATATGGACGAAGATGAATGCTACCAGTACTGATTTGGATTGGCTTGATAGAGTCCTTTGCTCTTAGGGTTTTTTCTTTGTATGTTGGATCACGTCTGTTGCAACTCTCTTTTGTAATTGGGCTATTGGTCCTGGGTTTAACCAATCAGGGTATCGATGTTTTATGTTAGTGCTTAGGAGGCTTTTGTAAAATCAACCTCCTCTTAGCTGTGTTGACCTTATTAGCTCTCAGATAATAGACCCTCTATGTATCTAACTGCATTGTAACTCCTTTACATTTATATATATTTTCATCATTTATTTCAAAAAAAAACAAGATAAAGAATATAACTTCATATTGTTTGTTGACTTTATGCCGGAAAAAACAATTGAATCAGTTGTAGCTTGGATTCAATTGGCACAAGTGGTGATAGTTAGGTGAGAACTTAATAATAATAAGAAAACAACAGTTCAACAACACAACAACATTAAAATTTTAAGCAACACAACAACAACAACAACAACATTACCAAACAGATATGAAGTATATAACTTCACTACAACAATAATACAACAAAATTGCAAAAACATTACAATATTGTAATCATAAAGCTGATGCTACTAAGGACCACTAATCATACATAAAATAATACAATCACGGACTGAGTTGCTGAATTAGACGGAAACAAGATGAATTAATGTAAGTAATAATGATAATAAGGCACCAATACACCAACTTCTGCTATCTCTTCTATGCCTATTTAACTAGTTGTTGCCGTCATATCCCCCTAACGGAAGCATTTCCCTTCTTCTCTCCGCCTTCCTTTAAGTATGCCTTGTGTCAATGGAAAAAATCACATCAGGAACCTCAGGTAATTAGTGCCTCAATGAGATTTCTGTGGTTTATGCACCAGTACCACCTTCTAGCCTTCTCCCATTGCTGCCCACCCCTTTGTGAATCCCATTGCAATAATCATGACTTTTGTCCGCTTCCTCCTCACCCCGTATCACCCAAACCCCACACACATGCAACCCTTTATATGTACTATGCTTTGAGGACTCCCCTCCGCACCAATGTAAATCTCTTCTCAACTCCTGATATACCCTCCTCCTAAAGCCATCTCATCCACTCCTGCTCTCCCGAATTTCTCATTAAATCCTCCCCTTACCCTTCTAGCCATGGCTGTCATGGGTCATCTGGAAATGGTCACACAATTTCTCACTTTTGAGCGCTTATTAGTCGCCAAACTCTTTGCTCATGACTACGTAAGTCCTTCCATGATGTGCACTTCCCTTTCAACGCTTTCGAGCGTGTTCAGAGGATTTCTCTCTACAAAACTGGTACCTTTTGTTTTGTGATTGAATTTGAATCACCTGAAACTTAGTATAAGCACGGATTAGAATAGCCCGAGAGATCCCGCCCGGAAAGTATTGCTGGTGCCTTTCCTAAGAGGGGTGAGGTATGAAATACTTCCACAGGTTTTGGCTTACTTTGCTTTTGAGCTTACCCGACGTCAGATGGTGAAGAAGACGAATGAAACCCGGACTCCAAGCATAGGGAGAAGACAGAATCAAAGGTAGACAACAGTAAGTTGTTTCACTTCAGTAAGAGGTAAGACAGGAAAAGGGAAAAGGAAAGGTTAACATCCTTCCAAGGGAAATAAAAACTTCAATATACCTTGGATTTCCCCGCGGAGACTGTCAAGGACCAGGAAGTTCTCGTGTGCCTTGATCTTCGGAAAGACTTGAGATTCTATATCCTGGATTCCCTGGCCATGCATGTTGTCCATCTTCGAGGCCCATGGCATATCGATGGCTCACTGCTTGCGATCTAGTGCCTTGAACCAGAAGTGACCATCGCAAATCACGAGTTCAGATGGGTTTCGTGTTGGGTCCGCATCTATGACATACCTAAGCACCTCTGTAACTTGGGATTTTCCGAGATTCTGGGGGCCAAGCTAGGTAGATTCACTTTTTTCATGGACGACCCTATCTCCTCGGGGTTTAGGTATGTTGTCAAGGTTCTCCTCAACCTTTACTCTCCAATTCTTAGACGCATCCCCTTTTCCCTAGTTGAACAATATGTTGTTCTTATGCTGCCCTACTACAATATGCCGTTGGTCTACTGCATATGCGGATCCTTTCTCCATCATTCAAGTAACTACATATTTTCTAATACTATAAAGTAAGAGGAAGGAGCACGATTTGGGCAATGGTTGTCCACTAAAGTCTTTAAGATCCGCTATCGAGATGGTTGTTCTATGACTTGTCATCACCTTGGACTACTCATGACCCTGTGGAACAAGGAGAATCTTCCGTTTCTGCTGAGCTCAACCTATCCCTAGGTAGATCTTCAAGCATCAAGATCTCATCCCCGGGAGGGATCCTATTTGATCAATTTAAAGCCTTACATCTTGTGTGGCCACTCTATTCAAGTCTGCTGGGAAAAACGCCATTCAATCCTCTTATGAAGGACGTAGCACATGAAGCAGTTTAGGACACCCACTGGCCAATCATGGATTATAAATGGAAACAGCTTTGTCCAACTCCCTGTTCGATAGGATCGGGGTGCTGACCGAGTAGGTCTGAGGTGTTAGTCTCAGACCAACTCTGCTAACACCTCAGACCAACTCTGCTTGCAGACAAGTATTTGCCAAGGAGATAATGCATAAGCTTTTTGTGTAAAATTAACAAGACAGGATTTTGCTTGTGTTGAAATTTGAAGTGAATTACAACCTAGCTTCCTATCTTGGGATTCGATAGAGGTGTTCTGTCTCATCCAACACTCGCTCTACTCTAGAAGTAGATCAATACAGAATAAGGAGTAAAGGGAGTGTTTTGTGTGCTCTATAGGTAATAAATACCTATGCTGAATTGACTAAGTCACACTAAGATCTATCAAAATTGCTTTCTCTCTCAATATGACTCTCTTTCTCTATGAAATTTGGAAGTGAAAGCTCCAAGTATTACAAATGACTTCTACATGCTTAAATACTGATAAAACCCTAAGTAACTTCTCCCATGATGTGTAAACTGATGTTTCCACGATGTCCCACAATCTCCCACTATGCATTGGGTGGGAAATATCTTAGCAGCTCTGCAGTGGGAATCATTCTGGCACTCTTTAACCTTGATCGCCTTGATTTTCGGAGCTGGTTATATGTGAACGTGTGTAGTAGTTAGTTCCTTAAATTTCTCCAAGTTTTAATAGTAGAGGTTTGCCTTATAGCTTCTAGAACTTTCCAGGAGAATATTATGTCGTAGAACGACTCCTTCCGCAGTCAGACTCCTTCATCGCCCAGACTTACTCTGATGCTATTATCAGTGAGACTTCTTTTGCCACCAGACTTACTCTATTGCCATTATTAGTAAAACCTTGGGTTCCAACAATGTCTATGATGGCCAAGAGAAACAAGAGCAAAAATGAGACCCAACTGGTTGGGGGTCAGGCTGCGGTGAGGAAGGTTCCACACTCAAGCGTGTAAGGGCCGAAGGTGATTGGTCCCTAGTCTTGGTTTATGTAGTTATAGTCTGTAGTACTTCGTTTCTGGTTAGATTTTTTGTTTTTGTTTGTGTGATAGATAGGTTGGGTTCGTAACCTCTAATGGAAACCCCCTTAATCTGGTATTGGTTTTTTTTTCGCAGTCTTGAGACTTACTTCTTGGTCATCATGGTGGTCTATTAATGGGGATTGAAGGTTGTTAAGGTTGGTTCGGTTCAGCACGTCTAAACTACTTGAGCAACGTCCCATAAGGACCAAGTTGCAATTAGTGAAGACTGTTAAACTAATGATTGTGCTTAGTTCTTTGTATCATTTTGGCTGAATCTCCCGTGATATTGGGAGCATATCCTTATGAAATGAATGGTGTGTCTTGGAAAAAAACAATCTTTTCTATATTTTTCACCAATCTAAGGTTAAGAAACAAAAGCATGGGAGTTTTGGAATCAACTAAAGAGGTTAAAGAAAGTAATGATTTATTTATTTTTTGATAAGGGGGCTACATGCGTAGCAATGATATGACCGAGAGCGGTCTACACAGCTTAGGAAAAAACCTTAGCCAAAACTAAACAAGCCACCTACAAATCCAGGACATCACAGGCAGCAACTACAAAAGAAAATTTAATACAACAGCACACTTAGACCATAACCGACCATAGCCTTGCGCTTGCCAGTCCATCAGCCTTCACTTCATATATTCCTTCCAGCACTTAAATCTCCAAAGCCAACCAACTTGTAATTGCCATCTGCTCAGCTCGTCATAAACATGGGATAATTTTAATCACTCCAGAGGAGCAATTTGGCCGGCGACTTCACGCAAAGACCATCCCAAAGCGGCCAGGTAGAAACTACAGCACTCTAGACATACCACCACAAAATTGAGTGCCACATGATCGAGTCCCATCGCTTAACAACAATTAGATTAGTCTTCCAAAAATAAAAAGATTCACCTAGAATTGAAATAGGCTATGATGGGTTTAATTCTTTACCCCACTTTTCCTCAGGATACGGTCAATATTCATTAAAGACTTCCGAGGATAGGGAGAATGAATACTCAATCGCTGACCATATTTAAAACATTCTCGAGCCTCTGCGGAGATGTTTGCAAATCTTCTTTGCGGCTTCCTGACTCGAGATTTTCTAGTCTTGTCATGCTTCGTTGCATTATCGGGAGAGAGTACTACCTGTAATTTGATTTCTTGAAGAGAAGCTCCATCCACTGGGGTGGGCGCCCATTATTTGGGTAGGGAGATAGGCCCACAGAGAAGATATGGGAGTCGGAATCACCCAAGCCACTTCCTGCCTCTGGCCGGATTAGAGGTCCAAGATTATCAGGAGTAGTTGTGGTGAGAGGGGGAGACACAGAGTCAGGAGAAAGAGAATAGTTGTCAGGGTCAGAAGGGGACTGAGAGGACGGTGAGAGAGGGCTGGGAGGGGTGGGGTCTGAGAAGGAACAAGCGAAGTGATTTTGTTCCCCTCCCAGGGAAAAATTCTTTACTGGGGTAGGTACTTCCCAGGTGAGGCTTGACGTGGGCTCAATCGGCTCAATCCAGTTTTTACCACTTCCACTTCCCACCAAACTGAATGGGCTAAAACCACGCAAGTCTCTCACATCCCGATCAGCAAAAACATTAATTAGGCCACGAAGAGATATAAGTTCCTGACTTTATCAGACCACCCCATTAAAGTAAAGTTATCCCCGGTTTGATTTATTATATTCGCAACTGCCCATCTTCTGTGAATACTTATGCCGGCCAGTAAATTCATCAATTGATTCTGGACAAATAGGGAGAAACTCTTCACATTCCCAGACACGTATCCAGTAGCATCAGAAATTAGTTTTTCCTTTTGTCCTTTGCCATTAATGCAAATATCAGAACAGACAAGGTACATGCGCCAGTTGCCTTTTGCAGTTGCACTGGTGACGTTTTGGGTATGTTCACCGCCTCGTCGTCCATGCTGGGTACTTCAGTCTCCGGTTGCTCCACCGGTTGAACTTCCCGGTTTTATCTTGGGATTTTTCTTGATGGGATTGCGAGAGGTCCTCAGACCTGTACTCAATGATACCAATATTGTATGTTTTCCCTTCAACTTCGACTTGAATCTCTTCATTAATAATCGACATTTTTGTGGTGTTAATTTCAGCCTGAACTTCTAAGAGTTTTGGGAGCTTACTCATGTCGGAACATATCTCTATAACCTCTCCAAGATGCCTTGTTATCATACGTACCGAATTTTCTGACCAAGCTTGGAGCGGGATTCCCCGGATCGAAATGCTTGTGGGCCTGCTGGTTAGGTGATCAGAAGCACGCCATTCCCTAATTTCACATCCAGAATCCACTTTTTGCATTGACTGTCTGAAATCCTCGATCTTGGAGCGATCTTTAAAGACTACTGCGAATTTGGATTGAGTGATGCAAGTTATTCCTTCAGTGTGTTCTCCCCAGTCGCTGAGATTCTGCTTAATGCGTAATAAACTAACAGGGGATGACGAGACAATCACCACTCCACGATTCAGTTTTTCTTTCATCTCCAAAGAGGGCGATAGACTAATGAAACCTTGAGCACGTAAATCTCGTCCTGGGTTTGGGCTATCACGCGGCGAAAGCGAGGGATGAGGGGACGACAGAGGCTGAGGCTCCTGAGATCGCAAGTTCGAGTCGACATCTGGTCGTTTCGGGACCCACTGAGATGACGCTCCTGTAAACTGGCACCGGTTGAAAGCGGTTTGAGTTATTATCTTATGCCCATCTACCAGCGTGCCATTAGTTCCTGCTATAGCTAGGTCCGCTTCCTTCTTATCCATGTACTTAACAAAGCCATATCTCTTACCAGTGCGGATACGAGTACTCCTAGGCAGTCGCATAGCCACCATCTGCCCGAATCCGTTAAACAGCTTCCAGATAGTGCCATATCTGGATAATGGGTTGATATTGTCTATAAAAACCGTGGCTCCCGGAGTTGGCTTTCGCGATGGATCTATGGATGTCATCCTGAATCTGGTGAACTGTGTGAGAAAGAAAGAAAGGGGCTGGGTGATTCTGTGTAGACTGTTTGAGGGGGGAGGGGGTTGGAGATTGTTTGAGGAAGGAGGGGGACAAGAGTCTGAGGTGTTGTGATAGATTGAAAGCGCTAGAGGGCGGCGGGAATGGAATACGTGGAGGCGGCATGGCGGCGGGGGGGTTTTTTGGATGCGAGGGCGTGGGGGTTGGGAGAGAGGATAAAGCGAGCGACATTTTTCTTTGGAAAGTTTATGGTGTCGTACGTGTAGTCCAAAGTAATGATACTGTTAATTTGTCTTGGGCTAAAGATGCGTATATCTCTTCTAACCTTGATAATCTAGCTAATACACTATCTTTTTGGAATAGATCCACTTTTGGCAATATATTCCATCGGAAAAAGAGATATTTGGCTAGATTAGCTGGCATTCAGAAAGCTTTAGAAGTGAGGCAGTCCCCTAGGTTGAGGAATCTTGAAGTGAGACTTAGAAAGGAGTTGGAGCTTATTTTGGCCAGTGAGGAAATGCTTTGGTATCAGAAGTCCAGGGATAAATGGATCCAGTTTGGGGATAGGAATACTAAGTATTTTCATAGGAAAACTTTGGTTAGAAGAGGGAAGAGCAAAGTGTTTTGCCTTGAGGATGAGAGTGGCAGGTTGGTTGAAGGAGAGGAGAATCTACTGAAGTTGGCTAAAGATTATTTCAAAAGTCTTTTCTCTGTCGACTCCCCTGTTGCTCAGATTTCTGGTTTTCACTCCTTTCCCATGGTAAGTGCAGACCAAATTAGTGCGATGAGAGAGGTTCCCACTTATTCTGAATTAGAAAAGGTTGTCAAGAGCATGAGTGATTTCAAAGCTCCCGGTCCGGATGGCTTCCCTGTCTGGTTTTTAAGAATCATTGGGAGGTTGTGGGTGATAGTTTTTTGAAATGGTCAAAACTGCCTTTTGTTCTAGTCAGTTTAAGAAGGATCTAAACTCTACTCTTCTTTGCCTTATTCCTAAAGTCCAAACTCCTTTAACTATGAAACAGTTTAGGCCCATTGCTCTCTGCAATGTGGCCTATAAAGTTCTAGCTAAAATCCTAGCAAACAGAATTAAAATCTGTTATGCCTGATGTGGTTCTCCTTTTCAGAATAGATTTGTCCCCCATAGACATATTCAGGATAACCATATCATTATGCGGGAGGTTCTCCATTCTATGGGGAGAACTAAAGCTAAGGATGGAGGGTTATTATTAAGGTGGATCTTGATAAGGCATATGATAGATTGTCTTGGAATTTTTTAAGGAATACTTTGGAATGCCTCAGTTTCCCCTCTGATTTTATTGACTTAATCATGTATTGTGTAAGTTCTGTTTCCTTTAGAGTCCTTTGAAATGGTGTTCAATCTGAGGAATTTCACCCCTCTAAGGGCTTAAGACAGGGTGACCCTCTTTCCCCTTACCTTTTTGTCCTCTGTTTGGATAGACTTTCACATATGATAGAGTTAGCAGTTAATTCTCAGAGATGGATTCCCATTAAGTTGTGTAAGAAAGGCCCTGCCCTGACTCATGTGTTTTTTGCAGATGATCTTGTTCTTATGGGTAGGGCTACCAGGGACAATGTCTTAGCTATGAAGGAAGTTCTGAATTCATTTTGTTCTGTTTCTGGCCAGAAAGTGAGTTTTGATAAGTCTAGGGTACTTTTTTCCAAAAATGTGTTGCCTAGTGATAGAATCAATATTAGTAGGGCAATAGGAATCCCTTTGGCTGATAATTTTGGCAAATACTTGGGTATCAATTTAGTTCAGGGCAGGTCTAGCCCTACTCTCTTTTCTGATCTTATATCTAAACTTAGGAAAAGAGTGGATGGGTGGAAAGCCAAATCTTTATCTTTTGCTGGCAGATTAGTGTTAGCTAAATCTGTCTTAGAAGCATCTTCTACATTTCATATGATGTCCCAAAAAATCCCCCAGAATACGTGTCATAAACTTGAGAAAATTTGTAGGAATTTCTTATGGGGTCACTCAGAAGGTGAAAGGAAATTGCATACAGTAGCATGGTCCACTATTTGCAAACCAAAAGATAAAGGGGGGCTTGGTCTGAGAGACCTTTCTTGCATGAATAGAGCTTGCTTCGCTAAGTTAAGTTGGAGGCTGATTCATAATCAAAGTAGTTTATGGGGCAAAGTGCTGATTAATAGATATCAGAAAGTTGATCATAAAAGTCCGTCCACTACTTGGAGGAATATTTTACTTAGTCAGGATATCATAGAGGCTGGTTCTCGGTGGAAATTAGGTAACAAGGAGGAGTATTAGTTTCTGGTCTGATAAATGGCTTTACAATGAGCCCTTAAGCTCTTTTGCTCATAATATTGATAATTTGGATTTGTCTTCTAAAGCCTATGAGTATTGGTCTTCAGCTAATGGGTGGAATTATACTCTATTATCCAATCATCTTCCATCCAGAGTACTGCATACTTTATCTGGTAAGATTATTAGAAATGAGGATAGTGTGGATGAGGTAATTTGGGAAGGGAGTAAAGATGGGCATCTTACTGTTTCTTAGGCTTATAATTTGATTGCTGGCCAAGGTATCTCTGATAATATTTGGAAACTGATCTGGTCTCTCCATGTCCCGGAAAGGGTTAAAACTTGTCTTTGGTTCATTGCTCATAATGCGCTTAAGTCAAAAAGTCTTCTTTTCTCACATGGGCTCATTGCGAATGATGTATGTAGTGCTTGTGGGGAAAGTGAAAGTACAGAGCACATTCTTAGATTTTGCAGGATTGCTACTGAGACTTGGGAGGGGTTGTATCGGAAGTTCAATTTGACTCCAAGGCCCAGTAATTGTCCTTTTCAATCTTAGTTAAAATAGAACCTAGAATGTAGGCAGATACTTCCATTTTTGGATGGTATTATATGACCCCAAATATTTGCAGTTACTTGTCATACCTTGTGGTATTGGAGGAATTTTAAATATCATAATAACTCAACTGAGGCTTTGCTGCCTATTGATCTTCTTTGGCACAGGTTGTCGACTTGGTTGAAGGTTACCGTGAAGATTGATAGCTCAAGGAATCTGCAGAGGAGCTGTTCGAGTACTCAGAAGTGGGAGCCCCCTCCTGCTGGCTATTCTAAAATCAATACTGATGCTTTAAAACCTGTTTCAGGCCAAGCCATAGCTGCCTGTGTCTGCAGAGATCACCTTGGAAGCTGGAAGTTTGGCACCATGCGGCTGCTGGGAGATGTTGCTGTGGTTGAAGCTGAGATGTGGGGTATATATGATGGGTTGATTAAATCGAGTTCCCTGAATCTTCACCAGATCATTATTGAGACTGATTCAGAGGAGGTGATTAGTTTAATTAAGCGCTCTTCGGTGAATCCCACGGTAGAGAATATCACAAATGCTTGTCTGGACAGTATGAGTCAGTTTACCAGTTGTTCGGTTAGGAAAATAAGCCGTAATATCAATGGGTTAGCAGATCTTGTAGCGAAGGCCGCTCATGATCTTTGTAGTGGGTTTTCCTTCTTGAGTCTCCCCCTTGTTGTATGAACATTCTTTCGAAAGAGAGATCTTCTCTCATTCGGTCTGATGAATAAGATTTCCTTGCCTTTTGATAAAAAAAAGTAATGATTTATTTGATGTCTATCTAAGAAGTCCAATAAATAAAGAACCCATGAAATTAGGATTTCAATAAAAAAAACACAATTAACAAATAGGTATAACCTTACCCGTCGTCTATATCTAGAACACCCACAGATAATTCGGCCATCACTACATTCAATTTTTCCATCATATATGAGAAGAAGTCTAGGCACGGGAGGAAAAAGAGTTTTCTCTCGATTTACTAGTTATTTTTGTTCTTATATATTTCTATAAGACTTCTCATGCTTTATGATCTAAGCACAACAACAAAAATAATAGAATAAGTTGATGACTGCACGCAGGAGGAACAAGATTTCCCCCTCGTTTTACGTGTTCATGTTGTCATTACATCTGCCGGCAAATTCTACTATACAACCGGAACACGATGATGCTCCGTGCTTCCGGGTGTACATGTGGAAACAAAAAGTAAACATGGATGCGTGTTTCTCTTTTTATTTTTATAATTTAAAATTTAATTTTTAATTAATTAAATCTAATAATTTTGAATATTGGTTTTAAGAAAATCTAGAAATTAAAAATAAATAAATCTAAAAAATTTAGTAACCGTTAAGAAAAAAAATCTTGGGTTTAGAGGAAAATCTGCAAATTCAAAACAAATAATTCTAAAAAATGTATTAATTGTTAAGTAAAAAATCTTAGTTTTAGAGGAAAATTGTACAAATAATCCTTATTATATAATGTCAATAAAAAACTAGTTTGGAATTTTAATCTAAGCAAATATCATAAACATTATAAGATAAATTTTGAACAAATGGTTTAAAATGTTGAACAAATGGTTTAAAATGTTGAACAAGTGGTTTAAAATGTTGAACAAATGGTTTAAAATGTTGAACAATTGTTTAAAATGTTAAAAATGTTGAACAAATGGTTTAAAAATGTTGAACAAATGGTTTAAAATGTGAACAACGTGTATTACTAATATGAATATGTAACTGGTGTTTAAAAATTGCGAAAAATTAGAAAATTATAAATTATATTGATATTGTTTTATAATAAAATTTTGATTTGAACAAAAGGCTTAAAATGTTGAACAAATGGTTTAAAATGTTAAACAACGTGATTACTAATATGAAATGTAACTGGTGTTTAAAAATGGCGAAAAATTAGAAAATTGTAAATTATATTGATACTGTTTTATAATAAATTTCTGATTTGAACAAATGGCTTAAAATGTTGAACAAATGATTTCAAATGTTGAACAAATGGTTTAAAATGTTGAACAACGTGTATTGCTAATATTAACATGTAACTAATATTTAAAAATGGTGAAAAATAGAAATTGTATAATTAGAATAAGAAGATATTTAAGAGAGATAATTTTTTAACTGTCAATTATTGAAATAATTTTTAAATCAATAGAGAAATTAAAATGATTTGTTTTATATAATTTTAAAGACAAAATATAAAAACAAAAACTACTATATAATTAAAAATAACACGTCAGCAACAGGAAGCATCCGGTTGTATAATAGACGCTTTGACATCTGCCCGCAAGACTCTTTTATATCTATTTCCAGCACAGAAACTAACACTAGTGAGGAAGGATAAGAAGAATGAGATTGCACGCTGAAGGAATAAGATTTTCTCCTGATTTAATTAGAAACAGTGGTGACTTTCTGGTATTGTAGTGCAGACAAATCGCGAGGAAGAGCGGAGATTCACGAGCCGATTGAGGAGGAAGAAAAAGATAGACATGTGAGTAAAAATAGGGAAACAAATTTAATTTAGGGTTTTAAATTGTTTTTATAATCAGAATATTAGTATTTAATTAATGTTAACAATTATTTGACCGAAATTTAAACTTAATTTTTTTTTGAAAGACAAGCACCTGCTATGCATTAAATTAACGCAAGGATTGAAAGAGTAATCGATCCGGAAAACTCTCAAGAACAAGAACAACCAAGGAGACGGGTTGAGAAGAAGAAGAAACGGGAATGAGTCGAGTTTGAGAAGAAGAATCGGGAGTAAAAACCCCCTTTAATTATTGAAAGACTTTTACAACTTAACTTGCTACCCACTCCACTGTACACCACTAGCTTAAATAATAGCTTAGTCCCACAACGGTCAAAAGCGACCGCTATCACATAAATACATAGATATAAACATATAAATATGATAAAAATACTATGCTATATCTTAACATGCCCCCTCAAAACAAACATCGGATGTTTGTTTTGAAAGAGTACAACCGGAACTTTGTTCTGTCACACCCAACTGTTGTAGAATAGCTGGGTAACTCCTTCCTGGTAAGGCTTTAGTTAGCAGATCTGCCAGTTGCGAACTTGATGGAACAAACTGGATGGAAACCAAACCGTCTTGCAGCTGTTGCCTCACAAAATGTACATCTACTTCTATATGCTTAGTCCTCTCGTGTAGCACGGGATTTCTAGCTATATAGACCGCTGACTGACTGTCCGACTTTACTGGAACAGGAGTGATTCCTTCAATTCCAAGTTCAGCAAGTAATCTTGTAAGCCATGCTACTTCTGCAGTGACTTGCCTCATTGCACGGTATTCTGATTCTGCTGATGATAATGCAATGGTGGTCTGCTTTTTTGACTTCCATGATAGAGGACTCCCTCCAAATTGAATGAAGTACCCGCTAACCGATCTTCTTGTGTTGGGACAACTGGCCCAATCTGCGTCACAGAAGGCAATCAGATCAAAACACTTCCTTTTGTTAAATAGCAATCCATAATTAAGTGTTCCAGAAATATAACTCAAGGTATGCATTGCAGCACCATAATGCAAATCAGTTGGGTTTTCAAGAAATTGGCTAAGAACTGTATTGAGAAACACAGATCTGGTCGACTGTGTGACAAGAAATTCAGTTTACCAACCAACCTTCTGTAAACAGAGGGATCAGCAAGGGGATTTCTTGATTCTTATATAGTTTCCTGTTTAACTCCAATGGACTGACAGCAGATCTAGTTTTTTCACACTCAAATTCCGTTACTAAAGCTTCAGCATAATTATTCTGTGTGAGAATAACACCTTGAGCAGTATAAAGAAACTGCATTCCAAGAAAATAAGATAGATTTCCTAGGTCTCTAATCTGAAATTCCTTATTCAATTTTTCTTTAACTTCCTTGATCAGACCAAAATTATCACCCGTAATAAGCACATCATCTACATAGACGGTCAAGAAACAAACTTTGTTATCAGATCTATTAGTGAAAAGAGAATAGTCATTAATGACTGAATGAAACCAAGAGTTTTAAGGAAAGCACTTAGCCTTTGGTGCCACTGCCTTGAGGCTTGTTTCAGCCCATATAGTGATCTTTTCAACAAACATACCTTATTTGTATCTGTTACCTCATAACCCTCAGGCAACTCCATAAAAACTTCTTCCTCTAACTCTCCATGTAAAAAGGCGTTACTAACATCAAGCTGACTAACTATCCAATTTTTCTTGACAGCAATTATTACTAACACCTAAATAGTTGTGAACTTAACTACAGGGGAGAAGGTTTCCTGATAATCCATTCCATGCTTTTGGGTAAATCCTTTTGCCACTAACCTAGCTTTACGCCTTTCTAGATTGCCATCTGCCCTATACTTGCACTTAAATACCCATTTACATTTGACTGGTTCTTACCCTTTGGTAGATCAACTATTACCCAGGTTTGGTTCTTATCTAGGGCTCTAAACTCTGCCTTCATGGCATCTATCCACCTGATATCTTTTATAGCTTCCTCAAAAGAACTGGGTTCTATTTCCTTGATCTGCTTTCCATCAGTATTAGCAGTAAATAAGCACACAGATTCAAGAGGGCAGAAGGAAGAGAGTAAACTATCACTGTCTCGGTTGAAAAAAATTCAAATCATCTGTTTATTGCAGTCCCAACTATCAAATGTACTAGCAGAGGAAGCAATGATTCGTCACATAAAATATTAGTAAAGGGATCTTGTGTGAACTTCCCTTCATATTGCTTGAGGTTTGGCCAACCTCATAATCCTTGAGATGAGCAGGTGCACGCCTTTCTCTTAGTGATCGCCTCACGTAGACCTTCCTGTTGGTTGTACTGTTTCTTCATGATGGCTTTCTGTTTCTTGAACTTGCTGCTGGGTCTCTTCATTGTGATTGTTACTCCCTGCACCATTATGTGTCTGTGGCATTGTGATAGGTTCCTGCAGATCTTCTTCAAACAACTCAAGAGGCACGTTAGTTTATCATTATTCTCATTATTGTTAGGTTTGCCTTCATCCTTATCAGCAAGTTTTGAAAGGGAAAACATTTCATAGAAGGTGACATCACGATTATATATAACTTTCTGATTATCCATGTCATAAATTTTGTACCCTTCTTGTTATGGGAATAACCGATGAAAACACCTTTGACACATCTAGAAGAAAATTTATCATGCTGGTTGTGATTAATTTTGGCAAAACATAAACACCCAAAACATCTCAAATAGGTGTAATCAGGCTATCACCAAAAATTATCTCATAAGGTGTTTGACCTCCTAAGGGTGAGAGAGGCATTCTATTTATTAAATATGTGGCAGTCAATATACTGTCGGCCCAAAACTTTCTAGGAAGACCTGAGTGGAACATTAAGGCTCTTGCTGTTCAACTATGTGTCTATGCTTGCGCTCCACAACACCATTTGTTGTGGGGTGTGGGCGCAAGAAGTTTGATGCTTTACCCCCTTGCCTTTTAAGAAATCAGTTCCAAATTTGGAGCTACCAAGTTCGTATGCATTGTCTGTTCTAATGCATTTAACTTTCTTATTGAATTGCCTTTCAGTCATTTCAAGAAAATCAGCGATGATCTGAAAAGATTGTGATTTTTAACACATAAATGAACCCAGGTGGCTCTACTCTGTCATCCACTATGGTGAGAAAGTACTGAAAACCGTCATAAGTTTTTGGGAATAAGGACCCCATAGGTCAACATGTATCAACTGAAAAAATATCATCTGATCTTTTATTGCTGTTACTAAAAGATTGTCTATGTTCTTTTGCTCTATGACAATGTTCACATATGAACTGTTTTGCCCCTTCTCCCTTTACAAGGTTTAGTCCCAACAACTTATTCTTGGGTAAGTGCCCTAGCCTATAATGCCAAAGAGAAAGAGAATCATCAAAATCAAAGCTAGAATTAAAACTGTCTCCAAATAATGAGAATAATGATATAAAACTAACGTGCCTCTTGAGTTGTTTGAAGAAGATCTGCAGGAACCTATCACAATGCCACAGACACATAATGGTGCAGGGAGTGTAACAATCACAATGAAGAGACCCAGCAGCAAGTTCAAGAAACGAAAGCCATCATGAAGAAACAGTAAACCAACAGAGGAGGTCTACGTGAGGCGATCACTAAGAGAAAGGCGTGCCACCTGCTCATCTCAAGGATTATGAGGTTGGCCAAACCTCAAGCAATATGAAAGGGAAGTTCACACAAGATCCCTTTACTAATATTTTATGTGACAGAATCATTGCTTCCTCTGCTAGTACATTTGATAGTTGGGACTGCAATAAAACAGAATCATCAAAATCAAAGCTAGAATTAAAACTGTCTCCAACACTGGAACAAGTGATTTCTTATCTAAACAGCTCCCAATCATTCTTCTATCACAGAAAACATCAAGAAGAAAGGCCCTTATGAAGGTGCCCAATTTGCACCTTATTCTTCAAATCAGAGGCCTGGTATACACAACATGTAGGGTCAAAATATATTCCACCAACAAGATCATTTGCAAGTTACTAATGGCAATCAGATTAAACCTAAACTTTGGCACAAATAAAACATTATTCAAGATAATTAGTGAATTCACTCTAACAGAATCGATTATCCTGACATACTGAGGATGGCCGTCAGGTATTCCTATTTTGTGAGCATGATCAAGAACTCGATAATAACTGAACAAGGATAAATCACAACACATGTGATCTGTTGCCCCAGAGTCAAGGATGCAGGTAGATTTATCTAAGCTTTGTGTTCAGTTTTATTCGAATTCAGGCCTAAGCTGTTTGCAGGTTTTCTTCAGGAAACCAGGTTTATCAGAGAGGTAGGGTTAGAGACTGTACCAACGAACCCACAATTGGGTTCTTCCTCTTGTTGCGGTGTTGATTCGTTGGTGCCGCCCTGGGATCTGCTGATGTATGCCAATAGAGCCCCAACTTGTTCTTTAGTGAGCGTTCCGTCAAATGGACTTGAGCAGATTCTTCCTTGTTCGTCTCACCGCGCAATTGCTTGCGATTGGCTTTCTTGGTCTGTTGTTTCTCCAATCTTGGGGAAACCCGTGTTTCTTGTAACACTTGTCTTCTGCATGCCCAGTCTTCCCGCAATATGTGCAGTTCGTCGGATTTCGCCTTCCCGATCCTGAAGGTGAGAGTTTAGGGTTCCGCCGTCGTTGATCAAACCCGAAGGACATAGATGAAGCGTCGCTTGATGTTGGATGGTTGGCTAACCCAGTGATGTTTTTCTGCCGTTCTTGTTGAATCAGTAAAGCGAACACCTTCTCCATATCGGGTAATGGGGAAATCATCAAAATATTGCTCCTGACCACCGCGTATCTGTCGTTGAGCCCCATAAGGAATTTAATTACCCTCCTTTGCTTGACGTATTCCTTGAACGACTCAGATTTTCACAGTTGCAAGAAGGAATAACTTCGCTGGAGTTGATTTCGTCCCAGAGACTTTGATCCGGTTGAAATATTCACTCACCGTGCTATTTCCTGCGATGTCCCACTGAGCTGCCGTTCAAGGTATATTTTCGTGGCATCGCTGTGCCCGTATCGGGCGCACAAATCGCTCCGCATCCGTGCCGCCGTGGTCCGGAAGATGATGGTCTAGCAATCGATTTCTCCACGCTCGACAGAATCCACGACATTACCATCTTATTACACCGGTCCCAGGCCTGGACCTTGGATGCTGGACCGGTGGGGCGAGGAGAAAGAGTGCCATCCAGAAAACCAGCTTTGTTCTTGGCTCCCACAGCAAATGTCGACTTGTCTTTTCCAAGTCGGGAACCCAGTTCCAGAAAACTTCGTCGCGACGGGAACTCCAGGCTGGTCCGCGTTGCTTAAATAAAGTGGATTCCTGAGGAAATGGCGTCGGCGTTTGCGTTGCCACTGGTGGCTGATTCTTGGACCACATTCTCGTTGCCATCCGAATTAGGGTTCTCCTTTACTTCATCAGACATCTTGTGAAAGAGGGAAGCGATGAATTGAAATTAGAGGGGTAGAATCCCGCTCTGATACCATGAAAAGAGTAATCGATCTGGAAAAACTCTCAAGACAAGAACAACCAAGGAGACGGGTTGAGAAGAAGAAGAAACGGGAATGAGTCGAGTTTGAGAAGAAGAATCGGGAGTAAAAACCCCCTTTAATTATTGAAAGACTTTTACAACTTAACTCGCTACCCACTCCACTGTACACCAACTAGCTTAAATAATAGCTTAGTCCCACAACGGTCAAAAGCGACCGCTATCACATAATACATAGATATAACATTAAAATATGATAAAAATACTATGCTATATCTTAACAAGGATACAGTTTTTGATATCGTTACACTAACTACCTATGACTTTTCCTTTTCTACTAATATTGGCAAGAAAGACATGAGCAGTAAACTTTTTGTGCGAGGAAGATAAGACCAACTCACTTTACCAAAAGATAAGCAAATTCTAGAACATCTTGTGAAACGATCTTGACTTTCATACAAACGTCGCTTAACCCATTCATAAAAATAAATTATCTCCTTGTGTATGTATGAATTTGTAAAGGGAGGAATGAGAGAGCGAGAGCGGGAGAGGGAGAGACGCTCGAAAAATCGTCGGAGTTCAAGCCAAGAGCAGAAAGGGAGAGGGAGAGGGAGAGAGAGACGCTCAAGCCACCGTCGGAGTTCCAGTCGCTTTTTCCAGTTTTCCCGCAGGAGGCGGCGGTCAGTTTCTAAGCACCGTTGGAGTTGGTCGAGTCGACAGTGGCGGAGAGACGTTTCACCGGCATGGCGTTCACGCTGCTCCAGGCGCCGTTTTCATCTGAGACGGAGGTCGGAGTCGAGAGAGGGGTAGAAATATCTGCAGGTGGTCGCGACGGCAGGGCGGAGGGTTAGGCGAGGTGGTTGGTGGTGGTCAGAAGGAGTCAGAAGGAGACAGAAGGGTGGTGTAGGAAGTTCCGCCTCGGAGGGGCGCGGGTGTACGCTGTTCCTGGACAACCTCAGTCGCCAGGTCGATCCTCGAGCGATCCGGTGGCTTCTCAGGAAGGATATTGATGTCGTGGATATTTTTATATCGAGGAAGAAGAGTAAATTTAATCCCCTGGCGTTCGCTTTGGTGTGAAGCTGGTTGATTCGAAGCGGTTGGATGAAATAGTGGGTAAGGTGAATGGCCAAATGTTCCTGGGCCATAGAGTCTCTGCGCGGCGGGCTAAATACCCTTTTCAGAGGTTCGACAATAAGTTGCAGAGAGGTGGTGGACAGGAGGTGGCTTCCGCCGCTGTTGGTGCCGCCGAAGAATTAAGGAAGTGTGTCTGTCTTGGTCATAAATTGCGCCCTGCTGGGGATGCGACACGGGATGATGAGCGGCCTATTTTGCTTCAGTTTGGGAATACCGGCGATAAGAAGGATGCCAACGGCGACGACCTCGTTGTGGTGGTGGACGGCGCGGTGGTCAACTTCACTATCGAACGCGAGGAGGTTGGGAGTGAGTTCGAGAGACACGCCCGAATTAAAATTGTGGTTGCTGGTTCAAGGGATGTGGGCCAGGGATGGTGGAGATGCTGTCGGGAGAAGATGGGAAGGTGGGTGGTCTGGGTTCCGAGAAAGCAGTTCTCGAGACAGACGCTGGTACTAAGGTCGTTAATTCAGCAGGGCCAGGTTGTCTCAGCTATTGGGCTGGCGGGCTTTAGAATTTTTGGTACCCGGGTTGGGTCTACCCGTTCCATGGGTATTGGACTGGAGCGCCGGTGTTTAATTTTGACCATTATGGCACCTGGGGCCATGGGTATGGATGGGGAGGAGAATGGCCAAATTCGTTTGCGGCAGGTATGGCTGGGATGCCGCTGGGCTATGGGCAGGTGGGTCAAGGCCAGTGTGGGCCAAACCTAGCGCCTGCCCCCATAAGTGCCCCACGGACCGATATTGTGGTAGGTGATGGCCGGGCGCCTATTTCTATTCGTACCATTGGTGACTAAAGAGCCTATACCTGACCCAATTGCGGATGAAATGTTAAGGTATGATTGGCGAGGGTCAGAAGATGAAAGCCAACGGAGTGGCAGTGCGGGTAATCAAGAGTTGATCGGGTATGAGTTGGACCCTGGTTTTGCTGTCCCGCAGGTTGAGTAGGTGGATGCAGATGGGGATGGTGAAGACCTCAGGAGCCTTTGAAGACCTAGAGTTCCCCCCTGGCTTTGAGCCGGATAAAGGGT